>CM060275.1:3012207-3054963 GCA_030684275.1 Acipenser oxyrinchus oxyrinchus
GTTATGAGCTGCTTCTGATTTCCAGTCTGCTGTCACACACAGCATTAGAGCTATGAGCTGCTTCTCATTTCCAGTCTGCTGTCACACACTGCATTACAGTTATGAGCTGCTTCTCATTTCCAGTCTGCTGTCACACACTGCATTACTATGCGCTGCTTCTCATTACTCGCACATGCTTTTCTCCCATTTTGTGAACCGTGGTATTGCTTGGCAAGTAGAAGAATTCATGGGTCTGATTAGAACTGAGCCTAATAATGAAACACTGAAATTGTAAACGCTTCTCTTGGAATTCCTCAGGAAGCTAATGATGCTTTGTGACAGGGAGGACCCTGTCGCTGATTCAGCTGTGCTGCTGCTGTGCTAAACAGGAAGGCTTGCTCGGAGCTCAGCTGATTGGGAGGTCCTGATTGTCAGGATAGATTCCACTATTTCAGACCTTTTCACACAGATCCTGACTGTCTGTGTAGCCTGTTATACAGGCTGCCTACAGGGTCGATGTAACGTTGTTGTTGCTACTTCGTCAAAATTTGCTACCGGTAGCAAAATATGACATATATAAGTGTCACATGTTGCTACCTTGTCAAAATTTAATACCTGTACCAAAATTTCATCTGTAGCTATAAAAGTCATTTTTTTGGTCTAGTTCGAACAATCCAACAATTCATCTTGGTGGTTATATAGAGAGCAGTTTAAGAATATTCTAAAAATGATGTAACATAGCTAAAATAATGTAATATAATTAACATTATACTTATTTTCAAACTAATATTAACAACATCACAGTATAAGAACTCACACCAGGCAAACAGCTGTACTACTACTATGACTACTGCGACTACTACGACTACTACTACGACTACGACGACTACTACTACTACTACTAATAATAATAATAATAATAATAATAATAATAATAATAATAATAATAATACACCAAAATCAATACAGTTCCCATATATAATGAATCCTGTTTGATGTGAAAATGTAATACAGTATGTTGTAATTGTTCTAGGTCTACCAATTGGTAGATGCCTAAAATATATCAGACTTTGATAATGTTCTTTTATTGAAGGTAGCAAAATTTGATGGGTGCAGATCAGCTGTCAAATGTTCATACCTTGGCAATTCTCTACTGAAGGTAGCAAAATGTTATGGTTATGTGTGTACTGTCAAAATGTCATATCATGGCAATTCTCTATTGAAGGCAGCAACATTTGATGGGTGCTTCTATGATGTCAAAATATCATACATATCCAAAGGTATTATTTTTTGATGGGCGTCCTCGGTCTGCAAAGAAAAGAAATCTGGGCATGCGTAGTGCAAGGGGAAAACAGTCTGGGAATGCTCAGCAAGGAAAATTTGATAGGTAGTATAAATTGACGTGACACCGGTGCTCAGCAATGTGCTGCCCTACGCAGAGCCTAGCATGGCACACTTCTATCAGCCAGGTCATGATTATTTTATCGATTTTTTAAATCAGCAGGTTTTTGATTCAGCTTGTATCGTGCAATCGCCGGTGTGCTCATATACCTGGTTTCTGGTTTGTATGGACCATGTAGATTTTAAATTGGGTTTTCCACGGGATATGGGTTTTGAAATGACTGTTTCATAACTTTAATAATGGCATAATTTTAAACTGTAATATGAAACAAAATGTAGTGGTTAAGAATCAGTGTTTTGGCAAAAGCATTAATGTTTCTTTGATATTGCAAATGAGCTTTTTCATGCTTAACACCTATCCTACAAAAGTACAAATATCCAACCACTTTAAAATGATAGGTTGTGGGGCAAGAAGCATTTTTTAAATTTAAAATGTACAGGTGACATAGCGTTCTATAGATGGGGCGTGTTGATTTTCACAGACCTTGATTATTAGCACTGATCTTGAACCATATATGTTATCTCAGGTAAGGTAGTCCCAGATTAGTGTTAATCAGGGTCTGTGAAACTAACCCTTACTCATCATGAACAATGTTTTAAGTCCAACTTTCAGTATGTAATGTTTTTACAAGCTAGTTTCAAAAGCCCATAGTTGCATTGTACTGTGTGTATGTCTTACATGCTGTGCCTTGGGCTAGATACGTGCAAACACTGCCATATTCTCCAAGGGAAAATACAGCTGGATATTACAGCGGCTTACATGTAATAAATAACAATACGGGTATTATCATACTAATATCATATTTACCTCGGTGTAAAAACGGGTCTACATCTTTAACAGCTTTTTTGCCTGACTTTAGTAACCCAGATAACATGTTAAACCCTAACACTACCCCGCGTTGAAGTATCAACAACACCATTTGACTGTTGCTTGAATGCATGTATTATTTTGCCGCAGATCGTGTTGTTCTGTGCAGCACGTTTGTGTGCTGGACTGCGTGTCGCTGTTGTCCCACAGGAATCGCATTCTTAAGTCTGCCGAAGAGGCAGAGGGCTGGGCAGGACGCTGTAGCTAGCCAGCTCACAATCAGCAGCACATCTAGCTATGTTCAAGGACGTAGCATCAGCACTGGGCACGACTCAGTTTGCAAAACGGGAAAAATATAAAGAGAAAGACTGCACTGGAGTTACTGAACCCATTTTCAGCGTTTGGAGGATTTATCTTTTTCTTTAAAGCAGAACACAATTAAATGTAAGCACAATTTGATTGTAGGATACATTCCCGGATTGGGTTAAATATAATAAAACAAGAAAGATGAAGATGTTTTAATTGTTGAAATGCTCGAAAATCTCAAAGGTTCGAAGAATGGAAACGAACAATTTGTGATACTGGCACTGAACGAACTGTTCTTTTACTCTGGCGTGTGCAGCTTCACTGCATATTCTATCAGGTTGTCCCATTTCTTTACACATTCCCTGTTGGACTGATCCTCTGTATTGGCACCTGGTCACTTTGATGTATTCCCCTGTGGAACTGAAGCATTTTGAACCGCCCCGATCGATTTCTTGACTGAAAGCTTTGCCTAATCAATTGTGCAAGTAGAAACACACTTGAAATCAATTTGACTACCTGCAGACTTTTATTTGTTCCGTGCTGTGAATGGTTACATTAATCTAACAGCCACTGAGACCCTTTCTGACCTATTATTATTACTTTTTATACAATGCATTCGTCACAAATCAGTTCGTCCAGATATTCACACACAACACAACTCGCTAATTGAGGTGCACAGATTGGTCCTACCGACCGTGTTCAGTGTTTTGCTTTTACAGCAGTTTCGGCAGCGCTGAACCCTGCGTTTATTAAGCAGAAAAAAGAGGCATTGTTCGGAGCAACACACTCATCCGCCTAGACTTCATTACGCCGTATTTGTTAATGTTCGCTAGGGAGTTTAATAGAAATCCCATTTTGCAATGCACTTCTAATATAAACGCTGTTCAATACCAAAGACCCACCGCTATTTTCTTACAATCAAGACAGAGTCCCTCCTTCTTCGTTTAGTTGTATCAAGTTCTGTGATCGAGTCCCACCCCCTCGTGTCTGGCACAACCATCCTCTAATAAAACAAAACTGCAAGTTCAGTCCCTCCCCCTTTCTCTATCTCCCCTTTCACGTTGCTTACATCCACACTGGCAGTCTGCTACAGTCTACAGATCCTGCCTTCTCCACGCACCTGATCTGTACAGCACTATCCCGCCTCACCTGCGCCTTTGCTCCCGGTCGCATTAAAACAAATAGGATTTTTTTTTTCTCCAATCGCTCGCTCTCTTTCTCTTTCGTCTAACCACCCTCTCTCTCTACTGATGTCTGCAACCTGATCAGTCAGAAACGGATTTTTCTCTCCTGAGCATGCGAAGGTCTGCCAAATCATCCGCAATTCAGCATCAAAGCCCCGGCTATCAGCATGAACAGTGGATACACGGGTTTCAGCAGCAGAAGTTTTCCTCTAACAGAATAAAACGCAGGGGACTTCAGATCCCAGCCATAGGGGAGAATCAATTTTAGGTAAGTTATCTATCTATACATATATAGTATATATTGCACGCATTGAAAACACAATGTAACAGATAAACTAATAGAATTGAACCGTATAGTCATCTACAAGGCGTTGTTCCCTGCACATTCTGTAGGTAAAGGTACATGTTTACAACGACTAAGATAGTTGTTGTGAAGCACGTTCGTTTAATTCAATTTAGTGTCATTATGCTATAAAGCGAGAACATTAATCCTCGTTGATTTCTGAAAACTGAGTCAATTCAGAAAATAAATTACGAACATTAAAATACATATTTGGTGTGTCGCGTCTCACGTGTGTGGGATTGGATTATGTTCATGTGAAACTGCAGGTTTTAAACCTGGAATTGACCGCGATGCGCCGGATGATTTGTGCGTAGTGAAGCCGGGGAGAGAAATTGGAGCTAGATCTGGTATCAGTCCACGCACTGTTTCAGTTTATTTACCACTCTGAACAGATCTTACCTAATAGCTAACACAAACTTGCATTTTAACAATGGCACGCATAAGGGGTATTATCCAAACACGCTTAAATCAAAATGTTAAGTATTTTTGTCATGCATTATTTCTGTGAACAGGTCTGAATGTTTTAACATTAGCAGTTTTTTTTTCTTCCCTGAACAAAACCCATTTTTTGCATTAAATCAATAGAGATGCCGTCTCGCCTTGCAAACAACACAGGGAAAGGTTGCACAGAATCTGCTGACACAAGTCGAAATCTGTATCCCTGTTCTGATGGAATTATGACAATAGAATGCCACTGCAATCCGTGCTAATCATTTATTATCAAGGCGACTGTTAAACAAACGAGTCTTCTTATTTTAATGTTGAATAAGGCGGTCTGAATGATAGTCTATCGTTAGTGGGCATCACGGAAAGCTTCTGACATCGAGTAGCCAGCACTTTTTAAAAACTGAACTCGGTCAGGTCTTGCCAACTAAATTTGTAAATGTTTTAATCCTGCAGCTATTCAAAGTACATCAGATGTGATTGAGTTGTTTATAATAACACGCCAGACGCCAGTGTAGTTTGAGATCTCGTTAGCGGTTTTATGTGCATCATTTAAAACCTATAATTCATATGACAGTTTAAATGGTAGTGTTCAATAGCCGCCCCTCTATAAATCAAAGGGATAATTCAGTGTTTGTATATGTCGTTTATCTGCTTGGGTATTTTAAGATTTTTTACGGTGTGATGTCATAATTACTGCATATCATTTCGATTGCATTTCTATTCAGTAGGTTAAGCAATGGAAGGGCTAGCTACTGCTCGCTGTACTGTTGCATTAATGTGTGTGAGTCATTGTATTTTGGCTTTGTATTGATTTAAAGGTTAACCTTTTCTTGTGCACTGTACCGTACATGACTTTACAGGTGGTACGTCTAACTTGAAAAGTTTCTATGTATAGGTTTATTCAATCGCTAAACAATATGCGGTGTACTGTTTTATAACGTCCTTTTGAAATGAACAGTCGGTATACAGAATTGTGTTGGTTCATTTTCTCCAGAATTGTGTTGGTTCATTTTCTCCAGCAGCAAGCCGCTTTCTGTGGAATTTTTTATCGTGTTCTAAAAGTTTGTTAAGTTATTCTGAAAGCCGCCAGTAGGGGGAGATCTTACTCTTTTATACCACACTCCCACTGCTTTTATCAGGTGCGTTTGAAGGCAAGTTCACCAAGACAGAACAGTGTTATTGTTAGATAAGCAATTTATATGCGTGCAGAATAATTGTTGATTAAAAATCAAAGCTACCCGTGAAGATGTAGTTATAATAATTACAATATAATAATGTATAATAATTAGAATATAATACCTTTTCCTTTTAAAAAAATAAAAACATATCAGAAGGAGCTATGAGAAACACCTGTAGTATTGTCATACTATATATTCATATTCTGCAATATTTGTATATATTGTTTCATAGGATTTTATAGAATCTATGTAAAGCTATGTTGTACCTATGTTATAGTAGTCTTGCTATATTATAGTGAATCGATGTGATCTCAGTATTAATTCTGTCTAAATTGTTTAGGAATTATGTATTGTAGGAGTCATCGGGTTTTTTTTTTTAGCTTTGCATGTTTTATTGTATACAGTCATAGTTCTTTTTAAAGAGAAAGTCGCTTCAAATTACTTTTTAATTTTTTACTGTTCCCTTAATCATAATCATAGTAGCTCTTATTGCAATTGCATGTCCTTTGATCCTTTCTCATGTGTTTATTGCTTTTGTTGCCTGCCCGGCATACAATCCAGTCTTTCATAGTTGTAACTGCTATTAAGGGTGGTTTTGTTTAGTTTTTTGTATTGCTGGCAAAACATCAATAAACACAGTTTGGCTTCCGATTTAGAACTCGGATCTAGCCTGGGTTACATATTGTATGCCTGTGGCAGGTAGATCTAGCCTGGGTTACATATTGTATGCCTGTGGCAGGTAGATCTAGCCTGGGTTACATATTGTATGCCTGTGGCAGGTAGATCTAGCCTGGGTTACATATTGTATGCCTGTGGCAGGTAGATCTAGCCTGGGTTACATATTGTATGTCTGTGGCAGGTAGATCTAGCCTGGGTTACATATGGTATGCCTGTGGCAGGTAGATCTAGCCTGGGTTACATATTGTATGTCTGTGGCAGGTAGATCTAGCCTGGGTTACATATTGTATGCCTGTGGCAGGTAGATCTAGCCTGGGTTACATATGGTATGCCTGTGGCAGGTAGATCTAGCCTGGGTTACATATGGTATGCCTGTGGCAGGTAGATCTAGCCTGGGTTACATATGGTATGCCTGTGGCAGGTAGATCTAGCCTGGGTTACATATGGTATGCCTGTGGCAGGTAGATCTAGCCTGGGTTACATATTGTATGTCTGTGGCAGGTAGATCTAGCCTGGGTTACATATTGTATGTCTGTGGCAGGTAACTAGAACGGAGAAGCAACTCCAGTACTCAGGTCAAAGCATCTTAACACAGTAAGACAATATTTGAATATCTGCAGTAAGCCATTCAGAATGGGTTTAAACATCATACAAAAGGCACAAGGCAACAGGACTGTAAAAGAAAAGGGTTTTGTTAAGTTATTGAATGAAATACAGTTACTAATTGTCCACCACTTTGGGAAAGGTTAGTATATTGTAGTGAAATTGACCATTAAATACTCATGATCTGATCGGAACAGCAATACAAAGATAATGGCCGATCACTGAACGATGTACGTTGTTGGCACATTATTCAATCCACAATGTTCACAATCTAAATCCGAATGTGTTCCTCTTCATTATGTGATAGTATAGTGGATGGATATATCCTGTGTGCAGCACATACATACAATATTGAAAGCCATCCATGCCAGTATGGATGATTGGTTCTGCTTTTTCTTTAAATGGAGATTAGCATGTTTAGAGCTGATATGACAAGGTTGGTTAGTTTGACCTCTTATAAAAGTGTACCACGACATTTGCATGGTCATTTTGCAGTTTTCTCTTGGCTATACTATGCATTTTCCATAGTTTACCCTGGTTTGCCATGGTTTTTAATATTTTTTACTACACCACTCTGTGCTTTACTGTGCTTACCTTTGCTTTCATTGTGTTTTATTACACTTTGATAGGCTTTTACTCTGGAAAACATTTGTCATGAAGCTTCAGCTCTAGAGCATGCCTACCTGCAAGCCTTTGACTTTGAGACGACATGCACAGACTGCTTAACTCGTGATTTAATGGTGCTTTTGTTTTGTCCAGTTAAAAGGGGTATCAAAGACAGGCAGTGAATAGATATATTTACTAGTTACTTATTGCAGCATGGTAGACTCTTGTGGCACTTGGAGTTACACAGGCAAAGCGAGGACGCGAGTCATTCGGTCATTAGCCAAAGGCACTTGGTTATTTTGATTAACCAAGTCCGGTAAATGTCTGAAGTTAAGCTTTCTCGTGTTTATTTTGCACTAAAATCATTTAGTTTCAATTTCTAATCATCTTTTATTATTTCCGCATTGTACAGTAATATAGAGAATGCAGCAGAATCTTTTTTTTTTTTTTTTACCAGTAGCCTATGCTAAAGTGATGAGAAAGTGCTCTAGCTATTCATTTGATTTTACTACTGTGCTGTGTAGGCCTACTGTAAAGATGCATATTTTTTCATAATGGATTGTGTACAGAGAACATATTGGTGTTATTTCAGCGCAATGATTTATACAGATAGAATAAATGAAGCACTATATAAATATCTGTGTGTGTGTGATTTATTTTTATTATTTATTTCTCTTAAACTGGGCACCTCATTATTTCGGACAACCTGTCTGCCTTCGGTTTAGCAAGGGACTGCTGTACAAAGAAGCCAGGTCAATCATTTACCCGCTCCATCCTCCAACTAAACTGTTTCTTGCTAGTTTCATGTGGTTACAATTGTTCCTCTCCTCTCAATAATTGCCTTTGCACTCGCTTCAAACCAGGGCCCGGTCTCTTACTGTTGGATTTCACAGTCAGTGTGTGTGATGATTCTGTCAAGGGTGAAGGAAGCAGTGAGAATGTCAAGTTGCTGAAAGAATAAGGGTCAGCCTTTTCATAAAAGGATCATTTTTGTTTTGTTTCCTGGTACTAGATCATGATGGCGCTGATAAAACACTTGTTATTTTCAATGACAAGTTTGAGGAGGGTTTGACCCAGTGCAGTGACATTTCTAACGTCTAAAGATACACACAATTAGTGTGGAGCCATTTAATAAGAGTGACATGTTGGCTACCATGTTGGTTACTGTGTTTGCCCTCCTCACACTGGACGCATGGCCAGCACATGCCTTCGCTTGCAGTACTGGCTCCTGACTGGTCAGTTCCAAAGCGACTGGGCCTGAGACATTGAGGCGAGAGGCTGCACCAGAGCCACTGTTCCTATCCATATCAATATGAGCACCAGGGATCCTAGTTTCCTACAATATTAAAACCTAAATTCTCAGATAAAATAAACATGTGTGTTATTCCGCAATTAAAATAAAAATCTACAATTGAGTCCCCCTATTATAAGATGTGCAAACAGTACTATTGAATAACTTAACACAGGAAGTATTTATTGGTACACAAATACTTCTTTGTAGTAATAATAAAAACAAAACATGCCACAGTACTCCGTCACATATCCACCGAACCGTTTATCTGCCATGATCAGCCTCTTCAGCAACGTTACTTTATGATTGAACAGAGAAGATTAGTTCAGATATTGTAGATCCTACCAAAGTTTTCATACACTGTGTTGTATGTGGTCCGTGACGCAACCATTGCTGGTAGTGTCACATGAGCTGTGCAGTGTGTTGACTTGATATGTAAATAAATCCTGTTAAGCCCTGCAGGGTGTATCAACTTCAGCCTCCGTCTAGATCTCCTGCCTGTCTCTCAGTAGTGAATGCACGCACCCACAAGGCAGACTGCTATCCAATATAGAGTTTAAACATTCATAAAAATGTACCAAAATGCACATCCCTGGAGTTTATTTGCCTTTGTGTTAACCACTGATTGTTTGTTTAGTATATGTTAGCTTGCGTGGTTCAGGGGGCGTGGAGCTGGGTGGCTCCTAATCATCTAATCTTCTAATTTTCTAATTTCCTGCTAATTAGCATCTATTTTCTATTTAAGCCTTGATCACCTGCAACTTTTCTGTCTAGTGTTTTGTTTTTGAATCCCGACCGGTAGTGTTACGCATTACTCCAAAAAAAATAATAAATAAAAATAAATAAATAAATAAATAAATAAATTACGAAGACCATTATTGCAAACAAATTAAATACGCGCAGTCTACCTGCTTCCAAATGGAAAAGTCTTCAGCCGACGCCTTTCCTTCCGACTCAGACGAGTTCCTGCCTCCGACTCCTCCACCGGTCCGTCTCTGTCAGACATCCCGTTCCTCGATCCGGCTCATGACCGCACCAGCCCCGCCAGTCAACCTTGCTTCCACCCGGCTTTCAGCTAGGCAAGAGCGCGGCTTAAAGCGCGGTTCCGCTAGCCAGCCCCCACCGTAGCTCCACTATAAAGATTGGACGACACCTAAGCTGCTGAAAGTTCTCTTTGAGAAGTCCATTCCCACCCCCGTTGGCGGGGATCGCATGTCCTTATTTCTTACTTATTGTGAAGCCTTGTCAGCCGAGCTGATTCTTCCCCCCCGCTTGCAAGCTTTAGCCGTCAGGCCCTCCTCTTCTGCTACTCTCTCATCTCCTGTTCCTGCTGCGCATATGCAAGACCCTGCTCACGCAGCCCAGCTCCCCCTGCCGGCGCAGTCAACGCAGTCAGCGCAGCCACAGCATCTGCTGCCGCAGTCACTCACTTCGCCCGTCCCCTCCACCAGCGGCGCCCCTCAAGTCACATTTAATCAGCTGCAAACTCTGCTCCAGCGCATTATAGACACTCAGCTAGCCCTCAGCGCCCGTCTTGATAAACTGGAAAATCCTTCCTCGGCTCCACCTGCCTTCAGTTCCAGCACTCCTGCTCATACTTTTGGTACGTCCTCTTCAGTACCCCCTGTTGCTCTTCCAGAGTTCAACCTCTCCTCGGCCACTGTAGCAGGTTCCTCTTCTCCCTGTGCTATTACCAGCCATTCTATTTCTCCAAAAATTAGGAAGCAAATAATTGAAGGAAAGGAAGTTAATCTCATTTCTATTCTCATTGCTTCTTCTGAGTTTTTGGATCACAGAGTGGTTGACTGCGGAGACGTTTCAGTCACTCTAAAGTCCCATGACCCACGTCTTCAAAAAAGCCTTTCTGCGGGAGAATTCGTCCTCGCTTTCTCCATCTATCGTGACATTATCTGTTTATCCACACAGATTACAGGAGCTAAATCAGTATCTCTTCCTGGTCGTTGAATTATCTGTGCGCTATGGAGGCACCTTGTTCTATCAATACTGCCGTGCTTTTGCAGCCAAAGCTGCTGCCACCCTCTCAGCTGACAACCGTATTGTGGATTGGTCCCGTTCGACCCAGATCGTTTCACCCGTATCTTCAGTGGAATTCGTGCTAACGCCTGCAGCGCATGTGCCTCCACAGCGCACTCCTCTCACCTGTGCCCTAAGGCAGCAGCTAGTTCCCTTCAACCCATTTCTCTTCCCTCTCCTTCTCTTCTCAGTTCAAGACAACCTGCCCCTGCTTCCATCCATGCTTCAGCTCCACCCACCAGATCTCAAGCCCAAGATGTCTACGGCCGTCCCATCAAGTTTTCAGGCGGCAGGCAAATATGTAATAACTTTAATTCTTCTGTCTGCTTCAACCGCTCCTGCAAGAACCTCCATGTCTGCAGCTTCTGCAACGACGCCCACTCCGGTCCATATGTCCTCTTACAGCTAAGTGACAATCAAAGCTGCTTCAGGTTTTACTCCTATCAACGTTTCGGCTCGCTAATGCGCTTCAAAATCATCCAGACAAGCCGTTCGTCTCCTATCTAATTAATGGACTTACAAATGGCTTCTTCACTGGCGTTTCTCACGTTCCTTCCGAGTCTCACATCTGTCAAAACCTCCGTTCTGCCATCGCAGAGCCACAAGTCGTCAGTTCCCTCCTCCAAGCCGAAGTCGACAAAGGCTTCATGGTCGGTCCTTTGCAGCACCCCCTTCACTACCTTTCGCATTAATCCCATAGGCATCGCTACCCGCAAGTATTCTGGCAAGAAACGCCTTATCATTGACCTATCTGCTCCTCGAGGCGGTTACACACGCAGTATTAACTCCCTCATTTCAAGCGAGGAGTTCGCTCTTCACCACATTAAGCTCTCAGATGCCATTCATTTCATCAAAATTGCAGGTCACGGAGCCTGGCTTGCCAAAGCCGATATCTCTGATGCATTTAAGGTCATGCCTCTTCATCCTTCCCTCCGTCACCTTTTCGGAGTCTGCTGGGCAGACAAGTTCTATTTCTCCACCCAGCTCACCTTCGGTTGCCGCAGTAGCCCAAAAATATTCGATTCCTTATCAGAAGCCCTCTGCTGGATTTTGCTCAACACCTATCATGTTCCCTTTCTCCTCCATCTAATGGATGACTTCCTACTTATTTCCCCCCCCCCCCCCCTTCAGATCCTCCAGCCCAAGCAATTAGTCAGCTTAAGGCCCTCTTCTCCTTAGTTGGTGTCCCTCTTTCTCAAGAGGAAACCATCGGCCCTGTTAACTCCCTGGAATTCCTCGGCATTACACTCAACACCATGAAATTCGAAGCCAGTCTGCCTCCTGCCAAACTCCAACACATTCTCTCACTCATTAACAGTTTCCAGATCTCCTCTTTCATTAAAAAGCGGGACCTCCTGTCTCTCCTCGGTCATTTTAATTTCGCTATCCGCATCATTCCTCAGGGCAGAACATTTATCTCACGTCTCCTAGCCCTCTAATCAACTGTCAAGATTATGAATTCTCTCGTGGAAATCTCAGCCGAAGCCAGAAAAGACATAAAGATGTGGATCAATCTCCTTACTAACTGGAACGGTCTCTCTCTATTTTATGATGACTTTATTTCAGCCCCTCATGATCTTGTCCTCTTCACTGACGCCTCATCCATTGGATTCGGCGGGTTCCTCGCTCTTGAATGGTTCTCCAGCACTTGGCCCCTGAAATTCAGCTCCTTCCCTCTCAAGAGAAATCCACGGCTCTCCTAGAAATTTATCCAATTGTAGTGGCC
Organism: Acipenser oxyrinchus oxyrinchus; assembly: GCA_030684275.1. NCBI lineage: Eukaryota > Metazoa > Chordata > Actinopteri > Acipenseriformes > Acipenseridae > Acipenser > Acipenser oxyrinchus. The sequence continues at coordinate 3,024,792 of CM060275.1, forward strand.
GTTGTCCTCTGGGGTCACCAATGGTCAAGGAAATCAATCCTTTTCTTCAGCGATAACAAACCCACAGTGCACATCATCAACAAAGGACGTTCTTCATCCCCCTCATTATGCGCTTGCTCCGTCGTCTCATATGGTCTTCCGTATCTCTCAACTTCTTGATACATGCCCGCCATCTTCCTGGTACCCATAATAATGCTGCTGATGCTCTCTCTCGCCTGCAGGTATCCAAGTTCCGTCAGCTGGTCCCGTCTGCTTCCCAGAACCCCTCCAGACCCCACAGTTTCATCAGCTGCTTCTAGACTGAACCCTACCCTCCGCAACCTCCTTCAAACTGCTCAAAACTACATGTCTACAGCCCTCGCCCCTTCTTCAAGAGCTTCTTATTCTACAGCCTAGTCAGCATTCTTAACCTTCTGCGCTCATAATCATATCCACCCTATTCCCTTCAATCAAGACTGGATCCTAGCCTTCATCATTCATGCTAAGGAATCTCTTCATCTTTCCCCAGCATCCATTAAATCTTACATTTCAGGAATTCAATATCACTACCGCATCATGTCCGTGCCTTCGCCCGCCATCCTCTCCATACCAGTAGTTCGTCTGACTCTCCCGGAATCTTCAAAAGCTCCCCGTTGCATCTTCCCGCCTGCCTATATCCACAGACATCATCCATTCACTTATCTCTACTCTTCGGAAGGTTGCTTCTCCCCTACGAGGATCTACTCATGGAGACCATCTGCCTCACAGCCTTCTTCGGTTTCCTCAGAGGCTCAGAATTCACAGTTCCTTCAGCTTCAAGCTTCCCGCAGCGGGTATTCATTTATGTGATCTCTCTTGTATTTCCAACTCCTACTTCTTAATTCGCTGCGTGCTTCAAAGACAGATCAGCTCCGGCGTGGTCAGTTCATCCAGCTCTCAAGGATTGAATCTTCCATCTGCCCTTTCTCAGCAATGTCAAAATATCTCTCCATCAGGAAATCCCCCCTGGACCCTCTATTCATCGATTCCTCTCACTCTATTATCACTCGTCACTGGTTCTCAGCCCACCTCTCCACCCTCCTCTCCAGAGCAGGCCTCCCTCCTCAGCTTTATACTCTCCATTCATTTTGTATAGGCGCAGCTACCTCCGCCGCAAGGGCCAGTATCAACCACAGCCTGATCAAGACCATGGGGCGCTGGTCCTCTTCTGCAGTAGATTCTTATGTTCATTCATCTCCCTACGATATAGTTGCAGCACATTTTAAAATCGCTAGTATGCCGGAGTGGGGGCTACCTGTCCACCGGGGCCACCAGAAGTTTTCCCCAATCGCCTCAAGAGGGTTTTTCCTCTCCACTGAGCGGCAGGTATACACATAATCACAGCCTACTAATAATCACTAACCATCCCTCTGTTTGTCTCGTTTGTCCTTCAGATCTTTTGTCTGTTATGCGTTGGCATGTGCTGTCCTTTGTCTGTTTCATGGTGTGGGAGATTTCGTGAGGTGCCGGGGTCCATCCTTTGGGGGCAAGTGAGTCTCACTTCCCGACCTCAGGGCTAGGCATCCGCCTCCCTTACCTTCAGGGGGTTCTCACCATGTGAGTCAGAGCGGACCCCGGCCAAAATCTGTCCTGTCGCAGCTCCTGCACTTATCTTACTTCACTCGAGGCTCTGTTCTATTCTGCCTCTCTTTCAGGACGCTGACCATTCGTGCTGAGTCCCATACTAACTTCTTTGCTTTGTCCTATTTCAGGTCCCAGGCAGTGTGGCGTCTCGGCCAATCAGGGGTTTCTGAGCACCCCTTACAGAAGTCTTATATGCTAGGTACCTCTCTCTCTCATCTCCTCTCGAGGGGCTCTCCGAGTCATAACCCTCATACATGTTTTCGGTTGCTGGGTCCTCTGCCCCTGGGATGTGTCGGCATCGTCGTCCTCAGTCAGCGACCCCTTTTCTATCCTGTCTTCGGTTGCTGGGTCCTCGCCACTGAGATGTGTCGGCATCATCGCCCTCAGTCAGCGACCATCTTTTCTATCCCGTTTCGGTTGCTGGGTCCTCTGCCCCTGGGATGTGTCGGCATCGTCGCCCTCAGTCAGTGACCACCTTCTGTCCTACTAACTCTCCTTGCTGCTTCTGCCTTATCCTTCACCCAGCTCACGCCCCGTGAACTGATGGATGGGACGCAAAATTTTGGGCATGTGCATTTCAGGAACGCATGAACAGAAAAGCTAGTGTGACCTTAAGGCTGCTACCCACCAGACGTGATGCGGCAAGCGGAACTGTGCAGTGATGCGTCAAAATGAATAGAACCTATATATACAGTACTGTGCAAAAGTTTTAGGCAGGTGTGAAAAAATGCTGTAAAGTAAGAATGCTTTCAAAAATAGACATGTTAATAGATTATATTTATCAATTAACTAAATGCAAAGTGAGTGAACAGAAGAAAAATCTAAATCAAATCCATATTTAGTGTGACCACACTTTGCCTTCAAAACAGCATCAAGCATCAATTCTTCTAGGTACACTTGCACAGTTTTGAAGGAACTCGGCAGGTAGGTTGGCCCAAACATCTTGGAGAACTAACCACAGTTCTTCTGTGGATTTAGGCAGCCTCAGTTGCTTCTCTCTCTTCATGTAATCCCAGACAGACTCGATGATGTTGAGATCAGGGCTCTGTGGGGGCCATGCCATCACTTCCAGGACTCCTCGTTCTTCTTTACGCTGAAGATAGTTCTTAATGACTTTCGCTGTATGTTTGGGGTCATTGTCATGCTGCAGAATAAATTTGGGGCCAATCAGATGCCTCCCTGATGGTATTGCATGATGGATAAGTATCTGCCTGTACTTCTCAGCACTGAGTAGACCATTAATTCTGACCAAATCCCCAACTCCATTTGCAGAAATGCAGCCCCAAACTTGCAAGGAACCTCCACCATGCTTCACTGTTGCCTGCAGACACTCATTCGTATGCGCTCTCCAGCCCTTGGCGAACAAACTGCCTTCTGCTACAGCCAAATATTTCAAATTTTGACTCATCAGTCCAGAGCACCTTCTGCCATTTTTCTGCACCCCAGTTCCTGTGTTTCGTGCATAGTTGAGTCGCTTGGCCTTGTTTCCACGTCGGAGGTATGGCTTTTTGGCGGAAGTCTTCCATGAAGGCCACTTCTGACCAGACTTCTCCGGACAGTAGATGGGTGTACCAGGGTCCCACTGTTTTCTGCCAGTTCTGAGCTGATGGCACTGCTGGACATCTTCCGATTCGCGAAGGGAAGTAAGCATGATGTGTCTTTCATCTGCTGCAGTAAGTTTCCTTGGCCGACCACTGCGTCTCACGGTCCTCAACATTGCCCGTTTCTTTGTGCTTCTTCAAAAGAGCTTGGACAGCACATCTGGCAACCCCTGTATGCCTTGAAATTTCTGCCTGGGAGAGACCTTGCTGATGCAGTATAACTACCTTGTGTCTTGTTGCTGTGCTCAGTCTTGCCATGGTGTATGGCTTTTGACAGTAAACTGTCTTCAGCAACCTCACCTTGTTAGCTGAGTTTGGCTGTTCCTCACCCAGTTTTATTCCTCCTACACAGCTGTTTCTGTTTCAGTTAATGATTGTGTTTCAACCTACATATTGAATTGATGATCATTAGTACCTGTCTGGTATAATTGTTTAATCATACACCTGACTATATGCCTACAAAATCCCTGACTTTGTGCAAGTGTACCTAGAAGAATTGATGCTGTTTTGAAGGCAAAGGGTTGTCACACCAAATATGGATTTGATTTAGATTTTTCTTCTGTTCACTCACTTTGCATTTAGTTAATTGATAAATATAATCTATAAACATGTCTATTTTTGAAAGCATTCTTACTTTACAGCATTTTTTCACACCTGCCTAAAACTTTTGCACAGTACTGTATATTTTTTTTTTTATAAATTGAGTCGTTGCCAATTATTTTTTCTTATTTTCTCCCAATTTGGAGTGGCCAGTTATTTATTTTTTTATTATGCTCAGCTCACCGCTACCACCCCTACGCTGACTCGGGAGGGCGAAGAAGAACACACGCTGTCCTCCAAAGCGTGTGCTGTCAGCTGACCGCTTTTTTTTCACACTGTGGACTCACCGTGCAGCCACCCAAGAGCTACAGTGTCGGAGGACAACGCAGCTCTCGGGCAGCTTACAGGCAAGCCTGCAGGCGCCCGGCCAGACTACAGGGGTCGCTGATGTGCGGTGAGCCAAGGACACCCTGGCCGACCTAGCCCTCCCTTCCCCCGGGTGGAGCTCGTCCAATTGAGCGCCGCCCCCTGGAAGCTCCCGTCCTCGGTTGGCAAATGAATAGCCTCGACTCAAACTCGTGACGTCCAGACTATAGAGCGCATTCTGCACTCCACGTGGAGCGCCTTTACTGGATGCGCCACTTGGGAGCCCCAGAACCTATATTCGTAACCGGCGACGTGGGAGTGGCACCAGGGCGGCACTGGAGCGATGCAAAATAAATAGGATTGAATCCGATTTTTTGTGATTTGTCGGGCATCAACTATTGAGCAATCAGAGAACAGCTTAAATGCACGTGGTCCACCAGGGGGAAGCAGTATCCAGAATGACAGAGAAAACAATAATAGTTGTCATTGAAAAAATACCCAGAACTTATGACAAAGGCCATCACAATTATAAAGATACAGATTTGAAAGATGATATATAGGAGTCTATTTCGAATGAACTGGATTGAACGATTTATTGCCATATATGTTGAAATACCGTCAGAGAAGACACTCATAATTTCCACATCATGTTGACGAATATGTACCAGTCTTGATCATAGTTTTTTTGAACAGTTGTATAGATCTGGCAGTTTTCAAACCTGTTGCATCACCTCTGTGTCACTTCTGGTGTGTGTGGTCATGTCGCTGCGAAAGTGTCTCGTCGCAATTAAAAAATCGCATGGCGTCTGGTCCCACCGCAGTCGGATACAAAGCGGATTACTGTATTCACACTAGTTTATGTCGAGTTAGTCTTTGTCACCTGGATTGCCACACTCATTGACCCGATCTTTAGGGGTGATTTTTTAAAATTGTTTTTGTATCTTTAAACAGCTTGTTGAGTAGTAACAATGCACTGGATAGTGAAGTAATCTGTAGCTACGTTTCAGCATGAATGTGACACTGACAGTGCTCCTCGCTCAACCTTGACCTCTGTACACCAAAAGCAGTTTTATTGAACAAGTATGTTTACATAAATTTAAAGCAAAATTGCCTGTGTTGATGATTATATGATAAGTGTATTGATTTAGTTATCAAACAAACACAAAAGCTTGCATGTTTTTGTCCTGCCCCAAGTGTAAAATTAAAAATTCTCACAGCATAGAAAATCTGTATTTTTCCATGTTATTCCGCAGCAAACAAATTAGTAATATCCCTGATTATCACTTATTACATGCTCATGCTGTTGCCGTGCATTTCGTAAAAGTGTTTGTGGAAAAGTTACTTTTTCAGAGGAATAACCATATTAAACGTGTGCATTATTTTCAGGGCTTTTTGTCTTAACTGCAAACTACTAGTTTACAAACCTGTTAACAAATGTTGTGTTAAGTTGATATATAGTAAAGATATTAGTTTGAAATCTAATAAAAGGTATCATAATATAAAACCTGGTCTCAATGTCCAAACAGTTAGAGAGATGTAAAAGTAAAGCCCTTTTAATACATATTCTGCACCCTGTTTCATACAGACTGTATGGAGGAGGATGTGAATAATTGTGTACATTGGCATGTTGCTCACACACAGTATGTAGTTTCTGTATGTATCTGTTTCATACAGACTGTATGGTGGAGGATGTGAATAATTGTGTACATTGGCATGTTGCTCACACACAGTGTGTAGTTTCTGTGTGTATCTGTTTCATACAGACTGTATGGTGGAGGATGTGAATAATTGTGTACATTGGCATGCTGCTCACACACAGTGTGTAGTTTCTGTGTGTATCTGTTTCATACAGACTGTATGGTGGAGGATGTGAATAATTGTGTACATTGGCATGTTGCTCACAGACACAGTGTGTAGTTTCTGTTTGTATCTGTTTCATAGAGACTCTGTGGCAGAGGATGTGAATAATTGTGTACATTGGCATGCTGCTCACACACAGTGTGTAGTTTCTGTATGTATCTGTTTCATACAGACTGTATGGTGGAGGATGTGAATAATTGTGTACATTGGCATGTTGCTCACACACAGTGTGTAGTTTCTGTGTGTATCTGTTTCATACAGACTGTATGGTGGAGGATGTGAATAATTGTGTACATTGGCATGTTGCTCACACACAGTGTGTAGTTTCTGTGTGTATCTGTTTCATACAGACTGTATGGCGGAGGATGTGAATAATTGTGTACATTGGCATGTTGCTCAGACACAGTGTGTAGTTTCTGTTTGTATCTGTTTTTCACACAGCTGTCCTGAGACTCAATAACTCATTAGAATTTGAAAGAAAACCTTGATGCAGTAAGCTACAGTGCATCCAGAAAGATCAATCGTCTTTTCTTGTTGAGTTCCAGATGAACAAAATCAGAAATTCTGATTTAAAAACGTTGCCCCCTTTTCCCCTTGTGGTCGGACAGAGGAACTACTGCAACTAGCTATTTAATAAACATGGCTTTGAAAAACATCATCTTGCCTCTTATTAGAATAAACTTTCTTGCACACGCTTCTCATTCTTGCGTAGACCATTTAGTTTTCTCTTGTCTGTTAACCGTGTCACCACTCTTAGTTCACCAGTGCTCTGCACTTAGAAATACATCGCAAGAGAAATGTGGTATTTTACATCCACTGGGGGCAGGGTGTTGCTGGGGAACAATGGAATAGTCACACTCTTGTTTACCAGCTGGACTTAGATAAAATATCTATAGAGTAAGATGGTACCCAAATACCAGCTGCACAGAGAGTGAATTAGGTGGCAGGAAAAATGGGATTCAACCAAACCCAGTACAAAGAGAGAAAAATGAATTCCATTTTTAATTATGTTAGCATAATTGCAGGTTATTTGGTATTTGTTTTGATAACTGCCAGGTGGTTATGATTGTTAATTATAGGGTATCTTGCTTTGAAAAATGCATTGCCAAATCACATTACAAACACTGGGAGCTAAGCAGCTCAGCAGCCTAATTCACTAGAATTCACCTTTGAATTTATCTACTGAAGTCAGAGATGGTCTTGGTCTCGAGGTCATATTTTGAGGTCTTGGTCTTGATCTCGATCTCGGCGTCTGGTCTTGGTCTCGATCTCGGCGCGTCTGGTTTTGGTCTTGATCTCAGTTTCGACGCATCTGGTCTTGGTTTCGATCTCGAAGCGTCTGGTCTTGGTCTTGATCTCAATTTCGACGCGTCTGGTCTTGGTGTCGATCTCGAAGCGTCTGGTCTTGATCTCGATCTCAGCATGTCTGGTCTTGGTATTGATCTCGGTCTTGGTCTTAATCTTGGTCTTGGGCGTCTGGTCTTGGTCTTGGTGCGTCTGGTCTTGGTCTCGGTCTTGGCGCGTCTGGTCTTGGTCTCGGTCTTGGCGCGTCTGGTCTTGGTCTCGGTCTTGGCGCGTCTGGTCTTGGTCTTGATTTTGGTCTTGGCGCGTTTGGTCTTGATCTCGGTCTTGGCGTCTTGTCTTGGTCTTGGTCTTGGCGTGTCTTGTCTTGGTCTTGATCTCGGTCTTGGCGCGTCTGGTCTTGGTCTCGGTCTTGGCGTCTGGTCTTGGTCTTGATCTCGGTCTTGGCGTCTTGTCTTGGTCTTGGTCTTGGCGCGTCTTGTCTTGGTCTTGGTCTCGGTCTTGGCGCGTCTGGTCTTGGTCTCGGTCTTGGCGCGTCTGGTCTTGGTCTTGATCTCGGTCTTGGCGCGTCTTGTCTTGGTCTTAATCTCGGTCTTGGTGCGTCTTGTCTTGGTTTTGGTCTTGGTTTCGGTCTTGGCGCGTCTTGTCTTGGTCTTTATCTCGGTCTTGGCGCGTCTTGTCTTGGTTTTGGTCTTGATCTCGGTCTTGGTGCGTCTTGTCTTGGTCTTGATCTCGGTCTTGGCGCGTCTTTGTGTTGGTTTCGGTCTTGGCGCGTCTTGTCTCGGTCTCGGCGCATCTGGTCTTGATCTCGGCACGTCGGTTTCGGCACGTCGGTCTTGACAATAAATACACTTGATTATCTTATCCTCATTTTCACCCAAATTCACATGCACTCATAGACATACAGTTATTAATGGCAAAAATATGGTTTAATTACAAAACAATGTAAAATACACTCTAGTAGCATTTAACAACCTCTCAACATAGACCATACACTTTACCATGGGTAAAACGATAGCAACGAGCCACTGATTGGCTAGAGAGATGAGAGAGTAGTAGGGGTGGGTTAGAGTACTCGAGTAAATAATTATAATTACTCGAGCACTAATTTATTACCTGAGTACTCGAAAAAATTTAATATATCGTCATGAATGTAAGTTCAATATATTGTAGCGGTCTTGGTCTCGGTCTCAACATATCTGGTTGCAGTCATGGTCTCAAAATTTTGCTCTTGACTACATCACTGGCTGAAGTGAAATTCATTTGATGTCAATGTAGCCATGGTTTCCCCTGGGTTCTAGATTTTTGTAATCACTTGTGACTAATCCTTTCTAAAAACATTAGTCACTCCAGATATTCAGTAGTCACTACTGGTGCACAGCTCAAGTCTTCAAGGATGTTATGAATCCTGTTTTTATTTTCTACCTTAAATCACTGTATTGACCAAAATTATTTAATTAAACCATTTAATAATGCTCTACAGTTTAAATCAATTGGTCATTTACAGCTGTAAACTTTAGAACTTTAAAACTCAAGAACCAGATTTATTTGCCCTGAAAAGCTACATATAGACACAGAATGCATTATGAAGTACTTATACCAGGATTGATTTACTTTTTGCAATTATTTTGCAACATTTCATATGGCAATGGTACACAAATAAGTCTATTTCATAACCAACAAACATTTCAGGTTTTCTAAATGAAAGTACAATATTTCAGAATTTTGTTAACACTTTAGCTAAAATCTACCAGTCTATGGTATACAATAGCATTAAAAATGTAATTGTTTACTGAGTGTTTGTGTACTTATATGTCTTTTACAATAAAAAGAAAAAAAGTTAGAATATTATATACAACAGATGGAAACAGTTTTCCAACAAGGCTGAAGCTTTGCTGCTTGTTTTCTTTTTCTTTTATCTGATGCTTCTTCTACAACTTGTTGTTCTGTTTGTTCTATTTCACTCTTGCTGTGGTCGCACTGGAAAAATGAGTGGATTTTCTTCTGCAACATTTTACAGTATGGCTAACAGTTTTGTTTTTATATTCACGCGCACAAGCTTACCGCTTTCACTGCGGATGCAAAGGTTTGAGCAGAACTCTCTGTAGTCGTGAAAGCGCAGCAGCAGAAGCTGTCAGATTGCAAAGAATAATGTGAGGCTGAAAGCTACAGCAGCACCTAGTACAGCCTCACAAAGCGGTCTGGGTTACCATGGTAAGTGACACGCACCATGAAACTGAGGCGCTGAATGGCTGACTGCATTTACGTCACCTACCACGCCATGAGAACGTTGCAGAGTCAATGAATCGATGAAGCTGTGGCGCTGATCTGATCGAGAACGAGACCTTGTGTGTGACTTTGACAAAAGTGATTTTTTTTATAGTACAAACAGAAACGATCGTCACTAGTGACGATTCCATATTTTTTTTTGTCGTCACTTTCAAAAAACATTCGCAAATTACGAGAGTGACGAGTGACAGCGAAACCCCTGAACGTAGCCCAACCACCACACACTAACCATAGCCAATAGAAACCAGTGGTGATGGTATGAAATGACTTACCTAACTATGTTGTAGCTTACAAATCAGTGGGGTCCTTTTAAGACCTGACTTGACACCCAAATAGATTGACTAGTAGCCGATTTAAAAAAAAATATATATATATATTGAGCAAGAAGGACTGAATGTCTGTCTGGGGTGATCAGGTCAGGATTGAGGTGCGCTCACATAGATATAAATAAAAGCTTACATTACACCTACAAAAGAGAAAAAAAGAAGAGCACATTTTCCTAGTCTTGTTTAGTTTACAGGGGTGATGCAAGTTTGTTATTGGAAGCAGAGCCAGCCCACACTTGCTGTGAAGCTGGTATTTAAAAGCCCAATGAAGTTTTACAAACCTCCCCTGAATAAGATGGAACGGCAGGTTGTAAAATGACACAGTTGGCACAGTAGAGCAGTCTTGTGTAACAGCTTCAGTAAAAGGTGGAACTGAAAAGGGATTTGCTGACTCTCCCTCCCAGGACTAGTGTTTGCCCTTTAATTAAGTGGCAGAGTCTTTTTGTCTATGCAGACACATTCAATGACTTTATCAAACACATTTCACAGAAGACAAAAATATCCTTTAAGGAGCCAATAGTAATTCTTATTTATGATACCAATAAGTACATCTATTCTACATGAGTTTTATAGGAACATGATTCCAGGGTCCTGATGCAGATACTCTTATGTTTTAATACATGGCTGCTTAATCACGGGCCCTTTTGGATAATAGTTCAATTGTCAAGACAGACACAGGGACACACAATACCTTTTGACGGGAACGTTTTCTACTGCAGTCTTTATAACCACAATTCAGTCATATGAATGACTCGCATACAGTAGCTATAGCAGCACAATACAATTAGATTGAATTGCAGGCCCCTCAAGGTGTTATTGGCAGACATATCCAGTAGATAGATCATCTGTGCTGAATATCAATCTCTGATGTGTCCTTTTGCTGAAATAAAACAAATCCATACATTTTACAACCAAGTAAAGCAGAAAAACTAGAGAATTACAACTAAGAGGTTTAAATGTTATATTCTTTGGGCATCTTCTCTGGTTGAATTTTGCCTATAATGTGTATAATGGAAGATAAAAGAACTAGTTTTCTTAATGAAACACATGGCATGCACATCACAGTGTTTCAATACATAAAGGAGTTATTACATTTCAAAGCGGTTTCCTTCATATTAAAAGCAATGATACGTGACTAAGAGAGTCATCACTGTGCTGGTAAACCTTGGTAAGGTTGGGTTCAAGAGTTCACCCTGGAATTTCAGTGCAGCTTTGTAGGATTCCTTTAATTATCTATACAGATGTCCAGCACCATTCTGACCTCTAGCCCATGGTTTGCAATCAGTCACACTTACATTATCAGTTATATATGACTTAGACACTCTGATTGTTATGTATGTGTGTGTGTTGCCTAGCAACCTAAGGCTCCATGCCATCTGGTTTTGGAGTATCAGTGCTCCCATACTAACTCTTTCCTGCAGCAGAATGTACTGAACTGAATTAAGCTTATTACTCTGAGAAATAATTCATGACCAAAGCCAGTAATACAAAAACGAACCACACTATCACAGTGAGGACAAAGCATAGACTCCCATTATATTAGAATCCTAACTCCAACTGCCAAAACCACAAAAGGGTAAAATAACTTTTGGAAGGTTTTTCTTAATCAAAGCATATTTTTTAGGAAATAGTACAAAGTGAGCACTATCATCTTTTCCCTTACTTTACCTATACAAAACTGATCTCTAGTCTATAGCACGATAAGGAACATGTGCACACACGTCTGCACACTCAAATATTATATTTCCAAGAATGGTTACATTCAGTAGTTCTAAACACCTGTTTACATATCTTGAATTGAATTATCTTGATATTCTATTAAATACTGTATTCCTTAGAATTTAAGACACACTTTTTAACCATTTTTGCTTCTCAAAAATAGCCTGCGTCTAGAGTACAGTATAGTGATGTGTGTATTAAAATCGGCAACAAAAGACGTGACTATCCTAGTATACAAACAAAAGCAATGTGACTGACTGACGAGAAAAGACAAAGAAAGACGTCACTGCCCGAATACACAAGCAGCAACGTGACTTACTGCTGAGAAAAGACGAACCAAAAGGTTACTGCCCTGTCTCGAATCATCCATGACATACAGGCTGCCATTTTCAAAGAAGCGTCATTCGCTTCATGAGGAATTCAAAGAGAAGCTTTTATAATGTCAGCATTTCTAACAAAGTACAAGCTTGGACAGATCGGAAATGCTAATCAGACCCCATATTTTTGACATAACATGCAATACCACAGTTCATAAAATGGGAGAAAAACAGGTGCGAGTGGCATAAACTGCCTCCACATGCGCAGTTGAGGTTGCATCTTTGTAAATGCGTATTTATTGGATTTTTTATTTTTTCCTCAAATTGAGGGTGGGAAATTTGGACTGCGTCTTAAATTTGAAGGAATACGGTAGTTAAGCTTGTATTGATGGTAGCATCATCCATCTGTAAAACGAATGGCTGTCAGTTCCTCCAATTATATTTTTCAGGCCTGCAGTTTGATTAGGGATCCGTTCAACTTCTCAGCTGTGGATCCTGTGCCAATAATAAACTAGTTGAAATGAGTTGAAACAATGATTTTTTGAACATTGTTTCCTTGATGTCATTCGGATTTTGATTTGAAGTGTTTTATATGACATTATGAAGCCATTTCTATGGTGTTGTGATTCTTTAAGCAATTTGTTCAAATGAGAAAGACCTTAATGAATGCTGGCAAATGGTGCAATCTACTGTTTTGCCCAGTGTAGTGGCTTTCATGGAAATTAACCCTCTCCATTTTAGTAAGTACAATAGTGCTTGTTAATCTAGGGTCCTCGTTCAAAATATGTCCTGTTGTCACACTGTACATGGTGGTCAGATGCCTTAAATCTTCTCCAGACTTGTAAAACACACTCCTAGCCTTACATAGACCTTTCAGATACAGTCCTCTAAGCAGTTTGTTATAGATTTAATGTTGTCTGAGATTATTGGAATCCTCTGTATGTGCGTGTACTTTAACCCAACACACTGAAACAGCAGCCACACAAACTTCACTTTTTACCAAAGCTAGACTAATTCTTTTGATTTCAAGTTAAAGGTAGACCTTTAGACAATAGCATAGCTTGGTCTCAAGGATTTAGCATAAATATAAATAGATAACCCCCTGGAAATATTTTAAATATCTTCTGTCTAAAAAAACTATTCTTTTGGTTTCATGTAAATCTCACATCTGTCAGCTCCTGGAGTTAAGGTAACCTGGGATCCATTCGGACCCCACGGTGCTTTAGTATCAGTTATTATAGGGATCTAGTGACTTGATTTTTGTTTCCTCTTAGGTAGTTGTCAGGCACCCATCCTGTTACACTATGCAAAGGATAATTCTAGTCCAGGTAGCCTGGCTGAATTTCCCAAATTATTTTAGGTTTGGGGTCCGTATGAACCCCAGGCGTATCGGCAGGCCCGACCTACTATCTCAGGCACTGTAATAGCACCATAATTCCTGGTTCAATGCTTGTTTGAAAGTACAGAATTAGAGATTCCAATGATGTATCATATCTCCTGAACAGACATTCCTAAGCGAAAATACAGCAAACCAAAACATAGCTTGAGTCATGTGACATGAGTCAGTTCCTAAGTTTCGTTTGTTGCCTCTTACTCGGTCACTTCAACAGATAGCGTTCCGGTTTCAAAGTAATTTTATAGGCGCAGGCTTTGCACTTTCCATTGATGTCAGGCATGCCTGTATGCATACTTTGTACCACCCCTCATTCAGTGCTCCAGTGCTGTGACGCACAGCAAATCGGTAGGTGTGTTCAAGTGCCTGTAACCCGAGGAGCACAGTCCATATACCAAATGAAAGAGGAGGCTTGGTGCTTTCCAATGATATCTCACGTGCCTGTCACATGTTCCTAGAATAAACTACAGTGTCCAGAATACAGTGGTGCCATCACTTACTAGGAGATAGCTGTGTGAATTGGGCGTCTTATCCATTTTGCATAGCATAAACAACACATTATACCAAACGATGGCTAGAAGTAAAGGAAAAGCAAAATAAAGTTTTCATATACACATTTTCATGCATTCATTTACTCCAGTTGTTAGTTATATGCTGTTTTATTGCTGGGGTCCGTTGGACCCCAGGTTACCAGGAAAGTCTGTTGTCCAACGTGGCCTTATGAGGGTTAAATATTGCTTGTTGCCAGAGCCACACAATTCAGAGCAGAGCTGAATTTTTAAATGATGGTGCTGCAGTAAAAATGCAGCCTGTCATGTGCTGCTGTATTTAAACGTGTGTCTGATCTGAATTGCAATTAGACACAGGCAGGCTTAGGTTTAAGTTGCTTGGGTGTCTGAACAGCAATTAACAGGCTAAACAGAGCAATCCGTCACTCTTTCCCAGCTGTCTTTTATTAAACTGAACACATTTCTTTAATCTCATCACAACATGATCGTCGCAGAGCCCTGTCGGTTTTAACAACGGAATGCAAGATAAGTGAGTCATTCCTTCAGGGGGAGGGGCGTTGACAGTTCACACTCCAGAGAGGGAGTGGCTTCACAGTGGCTCCTCTTCCAAGGGGACAGGTATAAAAGATTTGTATGTTCTGTGACAGTAATGACAAAGATTTACCTATAATGAGAAAGCAATTTTATGAGAACAGGTTCAGATATTGGAGTACATTTGCAGTTTTATTGAGGATGGCCATGGTAGGCTTTGTGGATACTGTGAAGTTGTGTCTCAGGACATTGTGTTATCTGTAACAGGGTCCAGTGATTTTTTTATGTCAAGCCGTTTAAGGTACACAATGTTTCTTTTTTTTAACCAGCTATTTGGGACTAGAAGGCTGATTTATCATAACAAATTTATACTAAAAGAAACCTAGTAAATACACTAGACTATCGTAGCCTTCCCGTTTGTTCAATCTTGGTGTTTTAATTCATACAGTAATATAGTATACCAAGATTTACCAGAAACCTCTACCGCTAATGTTAATACTCCCTAATTCAGAAATAAGAATTATCCCATGTCGTGACTTTGATTCTTTCTTTGTTTTCATATATTTTTCTACTGAAAAACAGTTTCTCTTAATAAGCAACCATTCCAAAGTGCCAATTACATTTATATACCACCCTTCATCTGCACACATCCCAGAGCACTTAAAAAACCAAAATCTGCTGTACAGTGCCTACTAAACAAAAGCATGATCAAACAAAGTCACAATTTCACTGGGACTTCTCGAGCCGTGGAGCATGACTGCTGAATGCCCTGCCACCACAGGTCTTTAATCTAGGTGCGACTGTGAGGCTGGCATTTCTGATCTCACAAAAGCAGAAAGGGGCTCGCCGGAGATTCAGGACGAGAGGATGTGTACATCTTAATCAACAAGGCAAAACCAGTGCAAAACTTTAGACAAAACAATCAATGCAGAGTTCATTCCTGGAATACATAATCAAGGCTGGCATTTCAGTGTGGGATTGCAGGAGCAGCGTTTTCAAGTTGCTCCGCATATCTGCAACTTTCAGTGCAGGAAAATCCTGCAGAGATATTTTAAGACACCAAGCTTCTGTATTTTACACCAAATTTAGAATGCCTGAAGCACTACAACAATGTATAAGGAAGTGGGTGTCAGTGACGAAAGCACTATGAGCCACATTCTGAGTAGTTCTGGTTAAAATAAATAAATAAATAAAAGTAGTGCTGGATATTTTAAGTGCCTTGAGACTTTATTCTCTCGTACGTGACTCTCGTCCGCTGTCTTTAAGGATTTTAGAAACTCAGTACACTGCAGTAAGTAAGCAGTTTTGAAAAAAAAATGATACTAAGTCTTTCTAGGTGTTGCTTTGCAAGCGGTGACTTTCACTTTAACTTAAAACTCAGCCCCATTCATTTTGGGGCACCAGGGCACCAAGTTTATGCACATATTACTCAGGCACCGTAAAAGCCACATACCTGGGTCATGGCTTGTTTAAAAGTACAGACTCTGGGCTTTCCAAAGACGTATTTAGTGTGTGTACTGCTAGTGTCTGAAGTTAAGCCTCTTATCATGTGATCATAGTCTTAAGTAGTCATTTTGATTGGAATACGACAAGCTGCACTCAGATGCATACAGCAAACTGAAATGAAAGGTAGGATAACAACTCATGTGCCTAATATGAAACATATGTTATATATACTTTTTATATTACTATTTGAAAAATACCTCACAGGGGCTGCTTGATGCAGTGTTGAGGTGGAATCTCCTGTATCGAGTAGCCCTGGCATGGTACTGTGAAGTGCCCTGTCACAGGGGCTGCTTGATGCAGTGTTGAGGGTGGAATCTCCTGTATCGAGTAGCCCTGGCATGGTACTGTGAAGTGCCCTGTCACAGGGGCTGCTTGATGCAGTGTTGAGGGTGGAATCTCCTGTATCGAGTAGCCCTGGCATGGTACTGTGAAGTGCCCTGTCACAGGGGCTGCTTGATGTAGTGTTGAGGGTGGAATCTCCTGTATCGAGTAGCCCTGGCATGGTACTGTGAAGTGCCCTGTCACAGGGCTGCTTGATGCAGTGTTGAGGGTGGAATCTCCTGTATCGAGTAGCCCTGGCATGGTACTGTGAAGTGCCCTGTCACAGGGCTGCTTGATGCAGTGTTGAGGGTGGAATCTCCTGTATCGAGTAGCCCTGGCATGGTACTGTGAAGTGCCCTGTCACAGGGGCTGCTTGATGCAGTGTTGAGGGTGGAATCTCCTGTATCGAGTAGCCCTGGCATGGTACTGTGAAGTGCCCTGTCACAGGGGCTGCTTGATGCAGTGTTGAGGGTGGAATCTCCTGTATCGAGTAGCCCTGGCATGGTACTGTGAAGTGCCCTGTCCCAGGGGCTGCTTGATGCTGTGTTGAGGGTGGAATCTCCTGTATCGAGTTTTCAAAACCCTATCTTTCAAACTTCACTTGTTTCACCACATCAAATGTATTGAAGCCTGGATGTAAATAATTATTTTGTGGATCTGGGGTAAAGAAAAGGAGTAATTTCATAACAGGAATGACCAGGGGTCGTGTTTGAAGGTGAAAAGCACAGGAGAGTGATTATAACGCACCTGAAGTTTCTTAAGTAAATTACACACAAGAAGGTTTGACTTTTAGAACACTCTGCCTAATTTAGTGCTTATAAATGTAAAGAGCATGTAGGACCTTTTATGAGTGGTTTTGGGTTCTAATGATCCAATACTAAGCCACATGGTCACCCCAACTATAACTTATTTAGCATGTCAAAATGTAACAATATGAAAAATTTAATAAAATAAATGTGGTGATAACAACCTCAGGGATGTCCCTGAATAAATCCAGAGCCATGGTCAGGGAAGCTGTTTATTAACTGTATTACCAAGAGATGAGAAAGGCCTAGTCCCTACACACTTACACACTCTTATTGTGTAAATGAAACCTATTCGATGGGGAAGGCCAATCCAGCACAATGTACTGTATCTATGGGGTTCCCAAACTGCGGGAGCAATGACATTCTATGTCTTTTTTTCTATTAATAGTGAAAAGCAGGCTCCGGCGGCAACTGTAACTGTAGAAAAATAAAGCGTAGCAAGGCAGTATTGGCAGACTGTCAATCAAAGCAAAAATTCACAAATCAAAGCTAAGATTGCCTACCTGTAGGCGGGATGTAGAGCGAGAGCTCTGACAATAGGGCAGTGTTAAGGTAATATCATCGCTGTGCTGGCAGATGTAAAAAGTGTGTTCAGTATTAATAAAATTACAAAATGTCGACTCCGCTACCAAAGAATATGTTTTGCAAAGTATAAAGAACAAAAAAGGCAGCTACAGGAGCTTGAATGCGTTTGTACCGTGGGCTCAGCTCTGAGGTACTGGAATGGGTTTTTTCTTTTGTAGAAACTTTTTCATACTAACTTTTGTACTTTGATATGAATTTCAATATGAACTAAATCAAGTTATTAGTCAAACTGATAAATCTTGTTACATACCGGTAATTAATTTATTAATGTTTGGATATACTGCTATTTTATTGATCACTGGCTCGTTCACAGTCGTCTTAAAATAACGCTAGAATATGTTTTGTTGGAAAATAATAATAATAATAATAATAAAAAGTTTTTTGACTGATTCAAATTTCACTGCCGATGGATTTATTTTCATAAGCTTTCTTTTTGTTAAGTGGCGCAGCTGCGCTCCGATATTTTATTTATTTATTTATTTTATTTATTTATTTATTTATTTATTTATTTGGGGTGGAGGGATGTTGCAAGCCAACTGAATGTGATTTTGCAAGTTGTATTTGGTTGTACAGAGTATTGGCGAAAAAAGCAACTTATGCAAGGCTCTCATTTCCCTCTGTATTGTGCGATTCGTCTTTTTGTGCATGACAGCTCAGCGCAAGAGGTAACGGCTGGACATTTTAGTTAGTGTTCAGAAATTAGGATTTAAGAGTCATGTTTTTGTGCACATTGTACTGGTTTTACTCAAAGTGATTCCTGCTCTGGTATTCATGAATGGGAATAATAAGAGACATGCACTTCTTTCTTGTTTGATGACCAAGAAAAATAACTGCATTTCTAAAATGTTCAATTATACAAAGATGCCTCATTTAAAGGCCTGATAAAAACGTCTGTTT
The DNA here is from genome assembly GCA_030684275.1 of Acipenser oxyrinchus oxyrinchus. NCBI lineage: Eukaryota > Metazoa > Chordata > Actinopteri > Acipenseriformes > Acipenseridae > Acipenser > Acipenser oxyrinchus. Next base: position 3,043,262 of record CM060275.1, read on the forward strand.
TAGTTTTTGTAATTTATTTTGTTTACTAAAATTAAAGTGTTTCAATTTTTTAATTTTCATTCAGTGCATATTCTATATGATTTCCATCTTTCACAATATTTATTCAAATGAATAATGGACGGTTTAGATTAGGTTTATTAGGTTACAGGTTTAAACATATATAATGTTTTTAATTTGACATTTTCCCTAGGAGGGCCTCAGTGCCTAATGCAGCTGAACAGGTGGGCCTCAGGTAAAAAAAGCTTGGGAACCCGTGCAGTAGACAACACAGATGTCCATCATTTAACAGGGGAAGATTATTACACTAGAGAATCACCAGGTTATAAATCACTTGTGTAATCGTGTGTTTAATAACATTGGTCATACAGCTGTGCAGTATTTTTCTTTTATTGAATCTGCACTTCGGTCTCTCCCCAAACTCTTTGAATAGGAAACTTGCCATTATTCTGCTGTTTCATTATAATAATGCAGCTGCTATGGAATACACACATTTCTGAAGACCAAAGTGCTGCCAAAGGTTCATTGCAGAAGATCCCTGTTAATTCCAAAGAAGCATCTCTGTTTACATTGAAACACATCGATCTTACTTCTGCATGTGACGTTATTTATCTTCACTCTTGTTGTGGAATCGTTTTCATATGTTTCAGGACTTTGTAATACTTGCTGGAATCAGCACCAAAGAGAGTGAAAATTCTTGATGAGGTGTACAAAACAACTCAGAAATAACTAGCATAATAGCTCCTAAATGAGTCCATTGATGGTGTAATAAATTAAACATGTCATTAAATTTGAAAACAAAGACAACAAAATGTCTTTATGAAATAACCAGCTATGTTGTTGATAGTTTAAATGGCTTGGTTACAGTACAGTCTTGTGTATGTTTGTACCATGAGAGGCACACACACCTAATTTCGCTAGAGTGTTACATAAAATACACTTCTTTGTGTTTCACTCACTTGGTTACGTTGGAATGTGTACCAGATATTTGTACACAAAACACAGACAGATGTCTCCAAACAAATTGTCGTAAGCCTTGTTTTAATTATCGTTAAACATCTCTCTTGTTGTCTCCCTGTTGAGTGTGGGCCTAGGGTTTCAAATACTACAGCCATCGTTAACGGAGAGGCAAGGGAATATTACCCTTGGTCATATTTGCTGCCTACTACTTATTTTATAGGATAATTGAGGGCAAGCGACTCAAAAGACTCAGGTCTTTTATCGATATCATTTCTCTCTGTCGCAGTGAGATTGCTCTGCTTGGATAATTTAAAAGCTTAGAGCTTAAAGAGTCACTGTGCTGGCATTTCTTTATTACATTTACCTTTGGAGCAATTCATTGTGAAGCTTGAATCTTACATTTTTTTATACACGTCACACTTCTGAGTTTCCATCTCCCCAGTTTTAGTGTGGGGTGATTTTGGGCTTAAGTTGATAAATCTTAGTGATTAATTACACTAATGTGAATGTGCTTGATACTATATCCTATGCAGTATGCATGCCCTGGTGTTATTCAGTTGAAAATACATTCCAAAGTGAGTTATTACTCAATTAACTGTGGTAAATGAGGACCAAATCATGGTTGACCATGTTAGCAGTTGATGGTGTACCGTTACACAGTATGAACATGTTCTAAGCATAATACAAATATTTGGTGGTAATGATACAGTACTATGAAACTGCAATTCATAACCAGTGTGTATTGGCTTATATCAATGGAATACAATTATAATAAGCCAGCAGGCTAATCCCAGGGTTTAAAGGAATGTTATGAAGATAGGTGGAGGGAACTTTAGTTATTTAGCCTTGAACAAAGAAGGATTAGAGGAGACTTTGATTGAAGTTTTAAAATCTTAAAAGACGAAGTTAACTCTAGCCAATACTTTTAACACAGCACCGAGACCAGGACCTGAGGGCACAATTTGAAAATCAGTAGAGATAAATTAGGAGATGCATGTCTGTACAGAGATTGGTGAAGCTAGGGAATGGGTTCCCAAGCCACATTATCAGTGCTGAATCATTGCAATCCCAACATTCAACAATGTTTTGGGATCAATCAGCTGCTAGAAACTGGACAATATGACAATATTACCAATGGATTGGAAGACATGTTGCACACTGGTCTTGGTGCTTCAGACCTGACTCTGAAATGTTAGTATGTAGGTAAAGTGGACGTTTTAGTACAGGCTGCAGATTATGAATTTTTAATGTTATCTTGTGCCAAATAGTCTGTTTGCAGTTGACAAACAACACACGTCCTTCTGTGAGTAACCTATTAAATGAGGATGAAAGGCATAATTGCAAGTTGTCAGAGGAGTTGGTTTTTTCAGATACCTGTTCAGACACATCAGAGGCAGCATCCTGTCTCTCTGTTCAGCTAACACGTGGGAGATTCCCTGGCTATTGTGCATGTCTGTTTCTGTCAGATACACACATACTAGTCACAAGAACAGGACAGGCTCAGCATTCTCAGATGTTTGTGTGGAATGCAACATCGTGTGTGATCAACTGACTTCACAGACACAAACTAAACTGATTTATATGGAAACAAGATTTCTGGCTTTCAAAAATGTTTTCCCATCCATAGTTTTAGATACATATTTTCAGAGCAATTATTAAAATCTTTCACTTCTATTTTTTGAAAGTAGAAAAATAAATTTACAAAACTGGAACCAAACAACTAAGTGACTTAAATCAAGGTTTCTTCGTCACTCTCGAGATTTTTATTAACATGAATTTGAATTATAAATTATAATGCTCTGAAAACATGACTTTGTTTATTATTATTGTATATTTGCTAGTCACTTTGCATACACTATAATGTGTTTATTACCTGTTTGTGTGTAATAAATAAAAATAAAGGCTTGTTTTTCCAGCTGCATCGTCTAGGTTACTTCTATTTTATAGTCTTTTTCTTTAATATAAATGTCTGTACACCAAATGACTTCCCCAATTAATATTTGTTGCAGTAATGCAATAAGTCAATCTCAATAAAGAGTAAATAATACACTAATACAGTAATGTGGATTTGTACTCTATTTGTGAGAGCGCATCCTCCTTTAATCACACCAATTTGTGTTCTGTCAAAGATAATTATCCTGTTACAGACGGATATATCAAACTTAGGCCCTTGGACTTGAGTTCAACAGTGATGCATGGTCTACTCGGTCAAGGCCTTTGAAAGGTTAACGCAGACAGCTAATGTCAGCTGCACTCTGTCGATATCCATGTACGGATCAAAGGTTGCATTTAGTACAGCTCTTATGTTACAGTATGTCATTCAGATTGCCAATGGCTTTTTAAATTTTTTTAGAGCATGGCTGTCCTTTTTGTGGCCTGTGCTACAGGCATTCACTCAGCTTCCTATTAAATATTGAGCTTGATCCCAGCATGGGACCCCAGATCACTTCCCGGATTTAGGCGATTGTGGTGCCTCTTTGAGCGGATAGTATTACTTCATTGAATATTCATACATAAAGTGCTTGCCATTTTATAACTCTGAACACTTTTTTTTTAACATGTATTCAAAGGCAAAAAAAATGTCTGTGTCCTTCAGCAGTTATTTTATCTGTGTGAGATTTTGTATGTATTGTCGCGGAGTCCGGCGTCTGGGTTTTCTCTGCTGGAGCCGCTGCTCGCTTTCCCTTGCTTGTCAGCTGCTTGCCATTATCACTGCTGCTGCTGTGAGTGGGGGGCGTGCCCAGCGTGCTCAGGAGTGTTGCTGTTTGCTAAATAAAAGAGCTATCTATTTTGGAAGATAAAAGTTGTATGCTTGGATTCTTACTGCCATGACTTTATCTATCTATCTATCTATCTATCTATCTATCTATCTATCTATCTATCTATCTATCTATCTATCTATCTATCTATCTATCTATCTAAGAAGGGAGTCAATCAGGGTCTGTTTCTGTTAGTAATATAATACAGGTCATACTTGCAAAAGAAATCACTCGTATAGTAATCAACGTTTTAATTTTCTTAAATTCCATGCTCGTCCCATAATATATATGAGCTTGACTACAGCCACTGCCATTGCCCCTCACCTTTCTTCAGCTGAGGGAACACGAAGCTCCTTTGCAGCTTGGAACTGGGTTTCAGGTCCCAGCATGGCACACCAGTGGAGACTTGGGTTTTGATACAGCAAAATTGCCTCAAATTAGGTTTCCCATTCTCCTGGAACCATATTTCAAGTCACTGTTTCTGAAAAAGTGGCTTTGTGTTCACTCAGCTTAAGAACCAAGTGACAAGCACCCCCTAAAAATAGAAAAGATGTGATGTATTGGAAATTACCATAATCAGTTATGGAATGCTAATGCTAGGAATCTAAACGTTTAAGAAGCTTTTGCAATGTTGTATCTAATGCACATCAATTTTAATAATTGTGTGTATGTGTGTGATTACCTGCAAAAAATCAAAGTAGTAGCAGACATGCCGAATTGGATGAAGAACAATTAAATGAACTAGAACAGAGGTTTTCAACCGGGGGTACGCTACCCCTGGGGGTACTTCTAAGGGTCATAGGGGGTATGCAGGACAACTCAGAAATGCACAAAGAAAATAATTATCTTGAATTTATTTAACGGTATTATATATTCTCTAAACAACGGCGTATAATTATTTAATCTTTGTTAAATAATTATACACAGTGAACTGCAGATGAAAAATAAAAGCCCACACAGAATTTATCACGTCCACATTTTCCACCTGTATGCATGCGCGATTTCGATTGGGTGGATTTCCACTCTGATATACAGGTGAAGCAGGCGTCTGGTGATTTGTGTCTGTGGAGAGACGCTCTGTGCTGCTCATGATCTTTGCTGTTTTCAGAAATGTTTCTGCATTTTTTAGAACTGCAAATGCTCCGGTAAACATAATTAGTAATCACAATATTCCATCGTTGACAGCTTTTGTTTTATTTATTACGCGGCTGCATTTTATTAACAGCAGTAGTGTTTGAAATGGATACATTTCTTGCAAAAGAAAAAACGAAAGGGAAGTAAATGGTAACATGATAAACATTTACAGTGCAGACTATTTTGTGTTATTTATAATGACTTTGCTGAATAGAAACCGAATGTGTGTTTACAAAGAGATTCCTAAATATTGTCTTTTAATTCTGTGCATCCAGACATGTAATTCAGTTTTAAGAATGAAGCCTGCTGTTTGGTATTTAGTCTTAAACCAGCAGTTTGTCAGTCCCAGACTGTTGTGAAAAATTTGATATTAAATAAGCGGGGAAAAATTATAATATTCTGCCTTTTATTGCTACTGTGTTAACATTCAGTGAGCGAAAATTGTAAAGGGTACTTTAGCTGAAACCTCCAGACAGAAAGGGTACATTTTCAAAAAAGGTTGAAAACACCTGAACTAGAAGATACCAAAAAAAAAAAAATGCTTTGTCACTTTAAAATAACGTAGTTTTAGCGGTTTGTAACCGCTACAGAAAAAAACAAAAGACACTTATCCACCACCCTTGAAAAATTACTGAAATCCGAGGTGTTGTTTGTATTTATTTTAATTCTCCCGTCTGTTCTGCTCGAACAGTGTGTCTGCACTGTCAGTGACAGGGTACAAAAAATAACTTGGTGCCATCTCAACTCCACCTCCGGTGTATCTTTTCAATGGCAATGTCCACAATATCAAAAATACAAATGCACTTTCTTTTGCATGTTTCAATTAAATTAATTTACTCAGCTTAACTTAGTGTGTAGTTCAAAGTTATAAATGGGACTACTTTATTGGCGTAATGATATTTAATAAAAACACTTTATTGTTTTGCCCTAAACATGATTTATGCTTTTTTTCTTCAAATCCACTGTTTGACCTGGATTATAAATGCAATAAGGCCCTGAGTCATCCGTATATTCGAATATACGGACGGCCTGTCGGGCCTTATTGCATTTATAATCCAGGCCAAACATTATTAAACTGCTAACACTGCTAGCTGTCTTTTGCTTTTGTAGAGCTCAAGCAAAAGCTTCTTCTATGTTAAGATTCCTAGCAATAAGCTTTCCATGATAATCCTTCAGATGACAATCGACAAGGTTATTCCACTTTTGATCTCTGAATTTTGTCTTTGGCTAAGATAGCAATCAGGAGGGATATGGTCATTTCCATCACTGTGATGGAAAAATCAGTGACATTTGTCAAAGGTAGTCCAGAGGTACTGAAAAATGAAAAGGATTAAAAGATAATGGCCATGTGACAGGGTAGCCTTGCGGGCCCAGATGTTACTCGGCAGGCAAAGAGACTCAGAGACCAGGAAACTGCAGTTAAAGTGCTTCTGCGCAGTTTAATGAACAAAGAAAATAAAAGTACAAGACAAAACAAAACAAAAATAAAAGGTCAAACAAAACAAATCTTGCACACAATAAACAATTACAAAATAACTGGCGCAAGGGCCAAAACATAAGTTTAAACAAAAACAAAACTGTTCACACTGGGCAGAGCCTTCACTGAACCTTGTACTTTGTCAAAGAAAAACTGCAGAAACACCTGTTAACTCACCCCAAATGCTCCCACCACCAAACAAAGGATTTTCTCATTTTATACCATGTGGCTGGAGCCTAATTATCAATTATTCAATTAGCTCCAGCCACATTCTCACATGTATTTTGGCAGGGGATAGGAAATTAACCCCATCCCTGCCAACCACCACCAAAATCATCACACAACAACAATATTATTATTTACAGGCAGGGCCCTGCCCTGCCACAGGCCAAGACATTGCAGCTCTCCATCCAGAGACCCTGAATATATTTTTATTATTTCCTGCTGAGGGAACATGAAGGCACTTCATCAGGAACAGTGGCTTGAAACCTCATTCCAGCAGACCTAGTTTAAGGCAGCTTTGCTGTATCAAACCCCAAGTCTCCTGGTGGTCCATGCAGTGACCTGAAGTCTACTCTCCTGAAACCCAGTTCCAAGCCACACAGCGGCTTCGTGTTCACTCAGCTTATGAAAGGTGAGGGGTAATGGCAGTGGTTGCAGTCATGCTCTTAAGAGCTTCCCTTCACAGTTCTGAAAGCAAGAGCTCCTCACTCCTGACCTCAGCACCATCTGCCTGCCATTCAGTCCTGGGCCTCTCTTGAGCACAGGCTCCCAAGCGTGTTGAATTGAGGGGTGGTTTAACTGTACAGAGCAAATATATACAATATGTACAATCTCAACGGCACTTGTCAATAGGATGTCAATCTTTTTATGGCATTACTGCTTGTTTATAAATTAAGGATGTGTCGAATCATTTGTTGGTCCTTATTTTTGGCCCAATAATGCCTTGGAAATTAGTGATATGATTATCTTACTTATATATTATAATTGGCAAGTGTTTGCCATGGCACTGGTTTGTCTATTAGCCGAATTACTTTGAGTTGCAACCAGAGCATTAAATCAGGTCACTTCTAATACAAGTGTTGCTTTAAATAACAATGCTTAACACATTTTGTTTAACAGACATTTTCAAAGTCTGCAAAGTATTTAATTGTTGTGGAGGAATACCATCTCTTAATGATACCTTCAGGGAAGTGGGGGTGATCTGCAGCATAGTCTGGTCTGTTGAGTCATCACATTCTATTCTATTCCACATGAAACACCTGCCGTCCAGGCAACGATGGCACCAAGTTGCCAAAAATTGAAGAATGAAAAATGAGGAATTTGTTATGCAAACGGCACCTGGGATTCCGTCTGTACAACACATGATTCAGTCATATGAGATCACTTACACAATGTGTGCGCTGCAGAATAAAGCAGTCCAACTTCGGTATGCATTGGAAAAACAAGGTAAATGTAGTCTGTAGTTGATCATAATCACTTCAGGTTGTTTATTTTAACGGTTCTGTCACACTGCAGTTTTATCACCTTAATTTACTGAATCGCCAAATGAGGATATTTCCCTTGTTAATGTCACTGACCATCAACACTTTATTACCATCGGTCAATAGAATAAATCAAAACGCACTGTGCATTCCAAGTCAGGGTGATTATTTCCAGAGCTAATAGAATACAAACCATGTTGATTTCATTGAAGATCTTGAATTGATTCTCTTCCTAACTGATGATGCTCACGAGACATTAAATCAATGCATTCAGGTAAACTGGCATTATAACTCAATCCATTAGTGCACCACTGTGTATTTTAAACCTTGTATTGATCTAATTCCTGATTGGTACTGTACACAGGACAGCATTTCATCTTGTAATATAATGACTAGTATGCTGAACTTCACAGAGAATCCTAACACAACAGGGCAATGAAATGAGCAGAGGGTAATTGCTTTATTTCTGCTGTCTGCTGTGTCATACCCAGTGCTTGGCTTCAGAACAAGTCTGTATTTAAATTGTCAGGAGCCAGGGTTTGAGCAGTAAGGCCCTGTTAAACACATAGCTCATGAACAGCTCCTAAATGTACACTTCTTGGTCATGCTGTGATAAGTGCAATCAGTTCACATTAGTCTGCAGTCCTGTAATAACTGCTTTGGTTATTGTTATCCACATCATGTCTTCATCGTTATACTATCCCACAGTGACCAATATGTTAATCGAATAGCAGACAGGTAATCCTTAGTAGTAATCAATGCATTAAGAACACTTTAGCATGCAAGAGCAAGAAGCAAACACATGGCTAGAATCTTCACAAAGCCTTGAACTCATGCATGTGTTTATTATTAGACATAGTAATAGATTATACATTCGATGAAAAAGAAACACTCCGTGTTACTGGCTACGTGAGGCTGCAAATAGAACACCATGCCGATTTAATCCATTAATGAATGTTTAATTGAGCCTCACAAAATAAATAAAGTCACTAAAGATCATTTGATTAATTGTTGCATCTGCCAGCAACTGCTTTGTAAAGATTCTGTACAGGTCTAAACGGATTTGGAACCCCACCAACTTTTGAAACAGCATCAACTGTAGAGTACAAGACAGCATTGGGTTCTCACTGGAATATCACAATTCAAATATTAGTAGGGTTTGGAAGTCAGCTGTGACACATTGCAAATTGGGCCCCAGGCATTTTCCACTCTGAATGGTCTTTGAATTATACATATGCACTAGTTGTATGTACAGAATACAATTAAAAGATACACATCTCAATATTCTAGGAGAAGTAAGGTTCAAAACAACATTGTTCAGTGAAGCATTAGGACTACATATACAGTCATTAATTAAAATTGATATGCTAACTAGGCTACTGATATCAGGCCCTATTCGTAAGTGTAAAACTGTTTTATGGAAAGTTTTTTTTTCTCTTTGGTTAAAATAAGAACCCTTCTCTAAATCAGTTGTGAATGGTTGTAGGTGATTTATAGGTGATGTATTGTCCCCGTGTGATGTGTTGACCCCACTATTAAAACCAATATATGCATATAGCAACTTTCAGCAGTAATACCTTTTGGACAGAGGTATTACAATACCCCATACTGATGATATGCGCTTATGTAGGTATGGTACAGTTGTTAAATTTGCTGGCAGTTAATATTTTGTATTCTCTGTTTACAGCACCTATATACAGTTTGTTGTGTGTTTATTATTATTATTATTATTATTTATTTCTTAGCAGACACCCTTATCCAGGGCGACTTACAATCGTAAGCAAATACATTTCAAGTGTTACAGCACAAGTAATAATACAATAAGAGCAAGATAAATACAATGTTTGCAAAGTGATCTATAAAAAAGAAGCTAATGAGACATGTAGAATGATAGATGCCTTGTCAACACGTTTGTCTATTCCCTGAGAGAACATTCCAGCAGTGACCATCACTGGTGTATTCTGGTGGTTTGCTGGTTCCCAGCTGGTCGTGCTGGTTCACAAGACATGATGCTGGTTTAGGATCTGGTTAAGATTGCCCAAGATAAGAGAGGTCCAGTCAAAGTCCTGTTTCGGTTCTAAAGTCAAGTGTATGTTGTCTGTAATCCTATATGTATCTGCTTGCTGTCAGATATAGTTAACCATATATAGTGTATGTAGAACAAAGATTTCTGTTTAAAGCAGTGACTGTCCAGTGATAGCGCAACCACCCACAGAGCAGAGAACTGTGTTCACAGAATGACCTCTGGGGCTCTAATGCTGACGATTTTTATGACAATGGCCCTGTCCTAGTTCTGTGTAAACACTGCTTTTAACTATTTTGCACATTGTACATTAGCTACATGTAATTCCCCCAGAAATAGTGCAGGAGGGCCAGCTGTGAATGCTGTATAATGATTATATATTGCTGTCCTTTAAGACCGAACAAGAACACTGATAATAGTGTCTTTTGTTCAGTTCTTCTTCTGAAACATATTTAGATTTCCAATCTTCTAACAGTACGTGGGTACATTTTAGAATATAATTGTGATCTTCTGAGCAATTTTCAGAGTGATGTATAAATAATTGAGTGTTCCAGACCTCTTTATTGCCTAGCCGTCTCTCTTTGTGTCCTTCAGAAACTGGAGGGAGGTGTATTAGGAGAACTGAAGATTGCTTGCGGTATTAGTAACTCTTGTTCAGGGAACTTACATCATCAATTGCCTTATGATTATATTTTTATCCAACAGGCTAGCCTTCTATAGGGAATGTAACATTATTTAGTACTTCTTTACTAGAGCAAACTTCAGTATTAAACTGTAAATAAAGCACTAGTTTTGCAGTTAAGCATGCTTTTATAATATTGTACAATACATTTACAACTTCATTAAACAAAGTTTTATCAGTGAAACTTCATGAATCACAAACTTCCATGTAAGTTGATACCAAGAGAAGAACATTTGTATTTCACTTTATCTTTCCAAATTAAACAAGCATACAAGGGAAAGCAAAATTAGACTAAACAGGTTCTATTTTACTGACCTAAACTATTAAAACAGCCCCCCTAAAACATGTAGACAGATTTTTTGCTGCCATTTGATTATTTTAATTGTTTTTAATAATGTTCAGAAGTGAGTCTAGATGGAGTAATAAAGAGTTCAAGTATTTAGACCCCATTATTTTAATTGTATGTAATACTGTTCAGAAGTGAGTCCTCACCCCTGGGGAAAACACCAGATGGATTAATAAAGAGTTCAAGTATTTAGACCCCATTATTGTTTATTTTACGCACCCCTTGAAACACTTTGAGTTACGCTTGTGCAAATAGAAGCTGTGTCTCGCAGTCTTAAGCCGTTGTCTTTCCTCTTCCATTAAAACAAGCCATTGCATTCTAGTCACAGGGATTGCAGTTTACACAGCCCATAGCTGAAATAAAGTGGCAGCGCTTTTAGTCTAAAGGGATAATCTTCGCTTAGAGGCAACATGCTGGTCCCAGTTTATTTCTTCTCTGCCCCATGCTATACTCAATTTGTCAAGGGGCTCTTCACCAATGATGAATAACAATAACATACTGGCTCACTGCCCCGCTGGCTCAAAACTTAGATTCGAAGTAATTACAGTACCAGTATACAGCAGAAGATGTAAACAGTCCTTTTTTATGTTTGATTTAATTATTAAATCATTATTATTAAATGTTTCGCTGGTTTGTTTTCTTTAGGCCTCTTTTCTTGACTTAATTCTCAATTCTATTGGCTAACTCGTACCCAAACTCACCCAGACTCACCCACGTTGCTGTAGAGGTCTTTCTCCTTCGTCCCCGTCACCTGGAGGCTGAGATCCTGTGAAACCATCATTCAGTGCTGCCTAAATATATTTATATTCACCAGTGAAATTGTGCCTTGATCCTTGAGCG
>CM060275.1:3055463-3092963 GCA_030684275.1 Acipenser oxyrinchus oxyrinchus
CACTTGCTTATTAGCAGGTGTGTAGGATTAGGCTGCTTGTTTGTTTGTGGACGACTGCAAGCATTTTTACAGTTATTACAGTTTTGGTGATTACGATTTTGGTTTGATGGTTTGTTTCCAAGGACAGCTTCAGGTGACAAGTGACTCAGCCTAACTGTAGGGAGGGACTTGGGTGAAGGTTAGGTGTATCGGTAGGGCTCCAAAAAAGGAGCTTCTTTTTGTTTTATCTTTTACCTTAAACTTAAAGGGTACATCCGTACTACAAGAAAAATAAAACATAAACTATCATTGGTCATTGTATAATAATCTGTATGCATCCAAACATTTGCATAATGCTGCACTGCCAGTGCCTAATGAAGCATTGTGTAAGCTATTTTACCTCTGTGTGGAAACACACTAGTCTGTGTGACAAACATGGTCCGTCTCATTTTCCATAAGGAAGGAGCTTGTACCTGCTTTTGTTTTGTGTACTAATCTTTCACACTGTACATGTTTCCTTCGCATGTTGTATTTGCATGTTGTAAGTGTCTGCTGTGTAAGTGGTTGCAGGGAAAACAAAAGCCAAGACAGAGTTGTTCTCATTTCCATCTAATGAAGGGACCTGCCCACAATTATAGCAGCACTGTGTTATTTCAATATACTTCCCCAAAGTCTTAGACATAACTCCAGCTGATTCAGAAAGTTTGCAGATTGGACATGTCTCAAATTAACTAGCAAATGAGATTCGGAAATGATGTATTCCTTTTGGAATGAGGCCTTTGAGGATGATCTGACCTAAAAAAAAAAAATTGCATTTTTTCATCCTTCGTTTTCATTCATTGCGGATTCTCCGTGCTGAAAAACATGTTCTCTGAGTGCAGACCTCAATCTTTAAATGAAAAGTGACAGAAAGCAAATTAAGATTTCTGATGCCCTTCAAAATGCAGGTACATTAACTCTGTAGCTACAATATTTTGGTTACGTTATTTAATACCAGTATGTGGAAGGTCACGGTAAACAGGTCTGTGTTTTAACAGATCTCTTAAATTCAATAGAACTGGTTCACTTCTGATACAAAAATTGAAAGCACACACAATTTCAATATCCAGCTCAGGGTTTGCATCACAGTGTCCCCAAGCCCTTCCAGCACAGAACAATTCTTCTTCAGTCGCTCCGTTCCCAGCTAATACTGTGGCTATTAAAGTTGCCATCCAATCACACTTTTATTAACTATATTAATGATGTCCTTCAATACAGCCTTGTGCAACGGGCTTCTTGGTCTGTAAATTGGACTAATTTGCCTATTAATACAAGAGGAAGAGAAGACAAGTGCAATCCATTTTTAACCCCATTTCTTCCAAACAAAAATGAAACATTATTTACAACAGTTTGTCAGTGGGAGCCCATAGGCCACCTTGTACATCCCTGTACCTTTTATATAATACGTGAACTTGTACATGGCCCTGAAATTCTGTTTTATCCCGTCTCAATGTAAGCATAGTGCTTCTGATATTCACAAGCTTTAGCATGTGACACCTGCTGGTAAAACATTGTATTTCAGCAGGAATCGATGACATTCCAATTCATAGTCACATACCGCCCTCTAGTGTAAACAATATGAATTGCAGTTTGCCCACACACCATGTCATACTCCCTCTATTATGGTGTGCAGCATCGCGTGCCACGCGCCACCATTTTATAGCTCTTTGTTCTTATAGAAAATCACTTTGTGCCCATCCTCACAATCACATAATTGTGTGCACTTAGTTAATGTACCTGTATTTTGAAGTTTATTTATTTGTGTTCTTTGTTGAGAAGGCAGCACAAAACGTTGCAGCACAATGAACACTGCATATTTATACAATAAAGCATTTGTTAGAACGATTCAGTTTCCCAGAAGAAAGATGCTAATGGCTTAAACTGTTTTAAAAGCAAAACAGCTGCCTGTGGAATAGGAAAACTGTACCTGATGAAAAAAAATGGTACTGTATATATTATAACTACACGTATTAACCACAAAAGACATGACTATGGAACAGGAAAATTGTACGTATTAGACAGTATATATGTTATAAACGAGTCCGTTTTAAGCAGAGTAATTCCCCATTAAAGCACATGTTGTTTGGCAGGGACATGCCTCCTCATTGTAAACAGAACTCTGTTCTAACAGGATCCGTTATAGGTGGAGTGCACCTGTATTTTGATATTGATTCATGTCATCTAGTAAGGTTATATGGCTAGGTCTTCTTAAAATCAATAACACATACAGTGTTACCTATTAAAATTCACATGGTGAAAATGTGTTAGACCTCTGCTCTCTGAAAACATTTACTTAACATTCACTGAGCACTCCTTTAAATCTGTTGGAAAAGGCTGAGTGAGCAGGTAAATTGACAGTTCTGCAGGGAGGCACCAAACAATTTGAAAAGTTTCATTTCCCTCTGTAGTCTTTAAAATTAGAGCTGGACTGAATCAGCAGCTTTGCCTTTGATTTATGTTAACTATACCTGAGTTTATCATTACCTTTTTGTTTTTCATCCAAGTTTCAGTGCAGCTGTTGAATGAAGAATTGCTATGCGCATGCACCTATATATTTGTGTGTTTCTTGCTCATATATATAGTGTTGTTGTTTTTTGTGGTTAATTTTCAGATGCATAAAACACTGTATTACACAACCGACCGGACACTGCTCTCTTGTTGTTTATACAACAACCAGACACTGCTCTCCCATTGTTTATACAACAACCAGACACTTCTCTCCCATTGTTTATACAACAACCAGACACTGCTCTCTCATTGTTTATACAACAACCGGCCGGACACTGCTTTCCCATTGTTTATACAACAACCAGACACTGCTCTCTCATTGTTTATACAACAACCGGCCAGACACTTCTCTCCCATTGTTTATACAGCAACCAGACACTGCTCTCTCATTGTTTATACAACAACCAGACACTGCTCTCCCATTGTTTATACAACAACCAGACACTGCTCTCCCATTTTTTATACAACAACCGGAAGGACACTGCTCTCTCATTGTTTATTCAACAACCGGAAGGACACTGCTCTCTCATTGTTTATACAACAACCGGCCGGACACTGCTCTCCCATTGTTTATACAACAACCGACGGGACACTGCTCTCTCATTGTTTATACAACAACCGACCGGACACTGCTCTCTCATTGTTTATACAACAACCGACCGGACACTGCTCTCTCATTGTTTATACAACAACCAGACACTGCTCTCTCATTGTTTATACAACAACCAGACACTGCTCTCTCATTGTTTATACAACAACCAGACACTGCTCTCCTATTGTTTATACAACAACCGACCAGACACTGCTCTCCCATTGTTTATACAACAACCAGACACTGCTCTCTCGTTGTTTATACAACAACCAGACACTGCTCTCCCATTGTTTATACAACAACCGACCGGACACTGCTCTCCCATTGTTTATACAACAACCAGACACTGCTCTCCCATTGTTTATACAACAACCAGAAACTGCTCTCTCATTGTTTATACAACAACCAGACACTTCTCTCCCATTGTTTATACAACAACCAGACACTGCTCTCTCATTGTTTATACAACAACCAGCGGACACTGCTCTCCCATTGTTTATACAACAACCAGACACTGCTCTCTCATTGTTTATACAACAACCGCCAGACACTGCTCTCCCATTGTTTATACAACAACCAGACACTGCTCTCTCCATTGTTTATACAACAACCAGACACTGCTCTCCCATTGTTTATACAACAACCAGACACTGCTCTCCCATTGTTTATACAACAACCGGAAGGACACTGCTCTCTCATTGTTTATACAACAACCGGAAGGACACTGCTCTCCCATTGTATATACAACAACCGACGGACACTGCTCTCCCATTGTTTATACAACAACCGACAGGACACTGCTCTCCCATTGTTTATACAACAACCGACCGGACACTGCTCTCCCATTGTTTATACAACAACCGACCGGACACTGCTCTCTCATTGTTTATACAACAACCAGACACTGCTCTCCCATTGTTTATACAACAACCAGACACTGCTCTCTCATTTTTTATACAACAACCAGACACTGCTCTCTCATTATTTATACAACAACCGACCAGACACTGCTCTCCCATTGTTTATACAACAACCTGAAACTGCTCTCCCATTGTTTATACAACAACCAGAAACTGCTCTCCCATTGTTTATACAACAACCGACCGACACTGCTCTCCCATTGTTTATACAACAACCAGACACTGCTCTCCCATTGTTTATACAACAACCAGACACTGCTCTCCCATTGTTTATACAACAACCAGACACTGCTCTCTCATTGTTTATACACCAACCAGACACTGCTCTCTCATTGTTTATACAACAACCGACCGGACACTGCTCTCTCATTGTTTATACAACAACCAACCGGACACTGCTCTCCCATTGTTTATACAACAACCAGACACTGCTCTCTCATTGTTTATTCAACAACCAACCGGACACTGCTCTCCCATTGTTTATACAACAACCGACCGGACACTGCTCTCCCATTGTTTATACAACAACCAGACACTGCTCTCCCATTGTTTATACAACAACCAGACACTGCTCTCCCATTGTTTATACAACAACCAGACACTGCTCTCTCATTGTTTATACAACAACCACGACACTGCTCTCTCATTGTTTATACAACAACCAGACACTGCTCTCCCATTGTTTATACTACAACCAGACACTGCTCTCCCATTGTTTATACAACAACCAGACACTGCTCTCCCATTGTTTATACAACAACCAGAAACTGCTCTCCCATTGTTTATACAACAACCAGACACTGCTCTCTCATTGTTTATACAACAACCGACCGGACACTGCTCTCCCATTGTTTATACAACAAGCAGACACTACTCTCCCATTGTTTATACAACAACCAGACACTGCTCTCCCATTGTTTATACAACAACCAGAAACTGCTCTCCCATTGTTTATACAACAACCAGACACTGCTCTCTCATTATTTATACAACAACCAGACACTGCTCTCCCATTGTTTATACAACAACCAGACACTGCTCTCTCATTGTTTATACAACAACCAGACACTGCTCTCTCATTGTTTATACAACAACCAGACACTGCTCTCCCATTGTTTATACAACAACCTGAAACTGCTCTCCCATTGTTTATACAACAACCAGAAACTGCTCTCTCATTGTTTATACAACAACCGACCAGACACTGCTCTCCCATTGTTTATACAACAACCAGACACTGCTCTCCCATTGTTTATACAACAACCAGACACTGCTCTCTCATTGTTTATACAACAACCAGACACTGCTCTCTCATTGTTTATACAACAACTGACCGGACAGTGCTCTCTCATTGTTTATACAACAACCAGACACTGCTCTCCCATTGTTTATACAACAACCAGACACTGCTCTCCCATTGTTTATACAACAACCAGACACTGCTCTCCCATTGTTTATACAACAACCAGACACTGCTCTCCCATTGTTTATACAACAACCAGACACTGCTCTCTCATTGTTTATACAACAACCGACCGACACTGCTCTCCCATTGTTTATACAACAACCAGACACTGCTCTCCCATTGTTTATACAACAACCAGACACTGCTCTCTCATTGTTTATACAACAACCAACGGACACTGCTCTCCCATTGTTTATACAACAACCAGACACTGCTCTCCCATTGTTTATACAACAACCAGACACTGCTCTCTCATTGTTTATACAACAACCGACCGGACACTGCTCTCCCATTGTTTATACAACAACCAGACACTGCTCTCTCATTGTTTATACAACAACCAGACACTGCTCTCTCATTGTTTATACAACAACCGACCGGACACTGCTCTCCCATTGTTTATACAACAACCAGACACTGCTCTCCCATTGTTTATACAACAACCAGACACTGCTCTCTCATTGTTTATACACCAACCAGACACTGCTCTCTCATTGTTTATACAACAACCGACCGGACACTGCTCTCCCATTGTTTATACAACAACCGACCGGACACTGCTCTCTCATTGTTTATACAACAACCAACCGGACACTGCTCTCCCATTGTTTATACAACAACCAGACACTGCTCTCTCATTGTTTATACAACAACCAGACACTGCTCTCCCATTGTTTATACAACAACCAGACACTGCTCTCCCATTGTTTATACAACAACCAGACACTGCTCTCTCATTGTTTATACAACAACCAGACACTGCTCTCTCATTGTTTATACAACAACCAGACACTGCTCTCCCATTGTTTATACAACAACCAGACACTGCTCTCTCATTGTTTATACAACAACCAGACACTGCTCTCTCATTGTTTATACAACAACCGAGACACTGCTCTCCCATTGTTTATACAACAACCAGACACTGCTCTCCCATTGTTTATACAACAACCAGACACTGCTCTCCCATTGTTTATACAACAACCAGACACTGCTCTCTCATTGTTTATACAACAACCAGACACTGCTCTCTCATTGTTTATACAACAACAGACCAGACACTGCTCTCCCATTGTTTATACAACAACCACACACTGCTCTCTCATTGTTTATACAACAACCAGACACTGCTCTCTCATTGTTTATACAACAACCGACCGGACACTGCTCTCCCATTGTTTATACAACAACCAGACACTGCTCTCTCATTGTTTATACACCAACCAGACACTGCTCTCTCATTGTTTATACAACAACCGACCGGACACTGCTCTCTCATTGTTTATACAACAACCAACCGGACACTGCTCTCCCATTGTTTATACAACAACCAGACACTGCTCTCTCATTGTTTATACAACAACAGACCAGACACTGCTCTCCCATTGTTTATACAACAACCAGACACTGCTCTCCCATTTTTTATACAACAACCGGCCAGACACTGCTCTCCCATTGTTTATACAACAACCGACGGACACTGCTCTCCCATTGTTTATACAACAACCAGACACTGCTCTCTCATTGTTTATACAACAACCAGACACTGCTCTCTCATTGTTTATACAACAACCGACGGACACTGCTCTTTCATTGTTTATACAACAACCAGACACTGCTCTCCCATTGTTTATACAACAACCAGACACTGCTCTCTCATTGTTTATACAACAACCACCGGACACTGCTCTCCCATTGTTTATACAACAACCAGACACTGCTCTCCCATTGTTTATACAACAACCAGACACTGCTCTCCCATTGTTTATACAACAACCAGACACTGCTCTCTCATTGTTTATACAACAACCAGACACTGCTCTCTCATTGTTTATACAACAACCAGACACTGCTCTCCCATTGTTTATACAACAACCACACACTGCTCTCTCATTGTTTATACAACAACCAGACACTGCTCTCTCATTGTTTATACAACAACCACCAGACACTGCTCTCCCATTGTTTATACAACAACCGACCAGACACTGCTCTCCCATTGTTTATACAACAACCAGACACTGCTCTCCCATTGTTTATACAACAACCAGACACTGCTCTCTCATTGTTTATACAACAACCAGACACTGCTCTCTCATTGTTTATACAACAACCACCGGACACTGCTCTCTCATTGTTTATACAACAACCAGACACTGCTCTCCCATTGTTTATACAACAACCAGACACTGCTCTCCCATTGTTTATACAACAACCAGAAACTGCTCTCCCATTGTTTATACAACAACCAGAAACTGCTCTCCCATTGTTTATACAACAACCAGACACTGCTCTCTCATTGTTTATACAACAACCAGGACACTGCTCTCCCATTGTTTATACAACAACCAGACACTGCTCTCCCATTGTTTATACAACAACCAGACACTGCTCTCTCATTGTTTATACAACAACCGACCGGACACTGCTCTCCCATTGTTTATACAACAACCAGACACTGCTCTCCCATTGTTTATACAACAACCAGACACTGCTCTCTCATTGTTTATACAACAACCGACCGGACACTGCTCTCCCATTGTTTATACAACAACCAGACACTGCTCTCCCATTGTTTATACAACAACCACACACTGCTCTCTCATTGTTTATACAACAACCGACCGGACACTGCTCTCCCATTGTTTATACAACAACCGACCGGACACTGCTCTCCCATTGTTTATACAACAACCAGACACTGCTGTCCCATTGTTTATACAACAACCAGACACTGCTCTCTCATTGTTTATACAACAACCGACCGGACACTGCTCTCCCATTGTTTATACAACAACCGACCGGACACTGCTCTCTCATTGTTTATACAACAACCAACCGGACACTGCTCTCCCATTGTTTATACAACAACCAGACACTGCTCTCTCATTGTTTATACAACAACCAGACACTGCTCTCTCATTGTTTATACAACAACCAACCGGACACTGCTCTCCCATTGTTTATACAACAATCAGAAACTGCTCTCTCATTGTTTATACAACAACCAGAAACTGCTCTCTCATTGTTTATACAACAACCAGACACTGCTCTCCCATTGTTTATACAACAACCACACACTGCTCTCTCATTGTTTATACAACAACCAGACACTGCTCTCTCATTGTTTATACAACAACCGACCGGACACTGCTCTCCCATTGTTTATACAACAACCAGACACTGCTCTCCCATTGTTTATACAACAACCAGACACTGCTCTCCCATTGTTTATACAACAACCAGACACTGCTCTCTCATTGTTTATACAACAACCAGAAACTGCTCTCTCATTGTTTATACAACAACCAGACACTGCTCTCCCATTGTTTATACAACAACCACACACTGCTCTCTCATTGTTTATACAACAACCAGACACTGCTCTCTCATTGTTTATACAACAACCACGACACTGCTCTCCCATTGTTTATACAACAACCAGACACTGCTCTCCCATTGTTTATACAACAATCGACCGGACACTGCTCTCCCATTGTTTATAGAACAACCGACCGGACACCGCTCTCTCATTGTTTATACAACAACCAGACACTGCTCTCCCATTTTTTATACAACAACCAGACACTGCTCTCTCATTATTTATACAACAACCGACCAGACACTGCTCTCCCATTGTTTATACAACAACCTGAAACTGCTCTCCCATTGTTTATACAACAACCAGAAACTGCTCTCTCATTGTTTATACAACAACCGACCAGACACTGCTCTCCCATTGTTTATACAACAACCAGACACTGCTCTCCCATTGTTTATACAACAACCAGACACTGCTCTCTCATTGTTTATACAACAACTGACCGGACAGTGCTCTCTCATTGTTTATACAACAACCAGACACTGCTCTCCCATTGTTTATACAACAACCAGACACTGCTCTCCCATTGTTTATACAACAACCAGACACTGCTCTCCCATTGTTTATACAACAATCGACCGGACACTGCTCTCTCATTGTTTATACAACAACCACCGACACTGCTCTCCCATTGTTTATACAACAACCAGACACTGCTCTCCCATTGTTTATACAACAACCAGACACTGCTCTCTCATTGTTTATACAACAACCAGACACTGCTCTCCCATTGTTTATACAACAACCAGACACTGCTCTCCCATTGTTTATACAACAATCAGACACTGCTCTCTCATTGTTTATACAACAACCAGACACTGCTCTCTCATTGTTTATACAACAACCAGACACTGCTCTCCCATTGTTTATACAACAACCACACAC
The DNA here is from genome assembly GCA_030684275.1 of Acipenser oxyrinchus oxyrinchus. NCBI lineage: Eukaryota > Metazoa > Chordata > Actinopteri > Acipenseriformes > Acipenseridae > Acipenser > Acipenser oxyrinchus. The sequence goes on from CM060275.1 coordinate 3,065,234, forward strand.
TGCTCTCTCATTGTTTATACAACAACCAGACACTGCTCTCTCATTGTTTATACAACAACCGACGGACACTGCTCTCCCATTGTTTATACAACAACCAGACACTGCTCTCCCATTGTTTATACAACAACCAGACACTGCTCTCCCATTGTTTATACAACAATCAGACACTGCTCTCTCATTGTTTATACAACAACCAGAAACTGCTCTCTCATTGTTTATACAACAACCAGACACTGCTCTCCCATTGTTTATACAACAACCAGACACTGCTCTCTCATTGTTTATACAACAACCAGACACTGCTCTCTCATTGTTTATACAACAACCGACCGGACACTGCTCTCCCATTGTTTATACAACAACCAGACACTGCTCTATCATTGTTTATACAACAACCGACCGGACACTGCTCTTTAATTGTTTATACAACAACCAGACACTTCTCTCCCATTGTTTATAAAACAACCAGACACTGCTCTCCCATTGTTTATACAACAACTGACCGGACACTGCTCTTTCATTGTTTATACAACAACCACATACTGCTCTCTCATTGTTTATACAACAACCGGCCGGACACTGCTCTCCCATTTTTATACAACAACCGACGGGACACTGCTCTCCCATTGTTTATACAACAACCAGACACTGTTCTCTCATTGTTTATACACCAACCAGACACTGCTCTCTCATTGTTTATACAACAACCGACGGGACACTGCTCTTTCATTGTTTATACAACAACCAGACACTGCGCTCCCATTGTTTATACAACAACCACACACTGCTCTCTCATTGTTTATACAACAACCGACCAGAGGAAAAAAAATTGAAATTACACTAATTAATGGCACCTGTTGACATGGAAGCTTGGATGGAAAATGATCAACTTTCAAATGTAACCTTTGCGCATTCTTTTAATGTAATTATTCAATTATACTGTATATCTTTTATGTAGAATGTAAAAAAAATCCAAACTTTAGTATATACAGCACCGTTTTTATTGTATTCTGTGTCTCTCCTGATTGGCACTATTCCCCAATAAGGACATAGGATGCTTCCTACATGTCTTCAACAAGGCAGACTTTAGATGCAGTCGACAGTCAACACCAGGAAACCGAAGGACCCTACTCATACCCTAGTGCAGCCTCGCCTGCAGTGTGCCTAATGTGCCACCCAACAAAGGTACCACTTAATGTTCTCTAGAAGAGATAACAGCAATAATAGAGACCCTTGAAAATCATAACATTGTTTACTCAACCTGTTTTTGACAGAATGGTATTGAAATTGCTACATACTACCCTTTATGACACAGAGAAGTGTTGAGCAGATTTTAGATTTCGATAAGCAGACACTTAAAATGGATCCAGGTGGAGGGATGCTAGTGGCAGGGCAGTATTCATGTGTGAATTCAAGGATTTTGCATGCAAAATATTGAATGAAGCTCAAATACCAAAATACCTTGACCAAATTATACCCGTTTGCATTGCTTTTACTAGTCAGTATATATTATTTCATGCTGTGAAACAAATGTTTTCTTAAATGAAAATGGAGTGCCAGCTGCTACACATAATCAATTAATGAGGATTTAACTGATAATGGATACTTAGCTTGTTTCCTGTAAAGGGGGCTGTGTTCTTACTGCTGATGAAGTGATGTGTAGTGAGAGTGTGAAAAATGATGGGTACACATTTGTTTTAAATGAAGGCTGCAGTGGTTCTAAAAGATTCCTAGATAATACCATCTCTAATTTAATGGTTTGCCACTATGGACTCTGTATATATTGCTTGTATTTACCTATTTACCTGATAATCAGAGAGAAGCCACATTCTGACGAGACTGAAGCCCAGTTTATATGGGACACCATATAAAATAACCACCTAGTGAAATAAAGGTCTCTGTGTGATTGAACAGATTCCATGTGCTTTAATCGCACTCACAGAAGGATAGTCAATGTGGTGAGTTTTAGTCTCGTCTGGTTGAGACAGTTTTCTAGTGTGGACAATGACCAGGTTAATGGATTCTCTTCAGTAGAGCCTTTGTGAGTTTTTTAAAGATGTTTTTATTTGTTTTGATGAATTAAACCAAGTCCTTCCATAAACATTACATTTGTTCAACAACAGTCTAGGGACAAAGACAAATTTATCAAATGCGTTTTTAAATATGTGTTAAAGCATTCTGTATAGGGCCCACTGGACTAGATTCTCAAAGTTACAAACCCATAGAAAGATTCAGGTTTAGGTTGAACCCCAGCCAGCAATGTACTTAAAGATATATGAATGTTTGGTTTTATTCCTGAGTTCCTAACTCATTCCTGGATTACTGTATGTAAAAGCAACACTTGCTTTTCCAAATGAGTTATGTACTCAATCCCATCTGTGGGATATAACAATCCTGGAATCAAAAGGGTTCCTAAAATATTATAATAATGCAGAGACAGCTCTGCATTCAAAATCACAAAAATCAAGCAATAAAACTGTCTAAACAGCTGCTCTGCGTTCAAAATCACAATCAAGCAATAAAACTGTCTAAACAGCTGCTCTGCATTCAAAATCACAAAATCAAGTGATAAAACTGTCTAAACAGCTGCTCTGTGTTCAAAATCACAACAATCAAGCGATAAAACTGTCTAAACAGCTGCTCTGTGTTCAAAATCACAAAAATCAAGCAATAAAACTGTCTAAACAGCTGCTCTGTCTTCAAAATCACAAAAATCAAGTGATAAAACTTTCTAAACAGCTGCTCTGTGTTCAAAATCACAACAATCAAGCGATAAAACTGTTTAAACAGCTGCTCTGTGTTCAAAATCACAAAAATCAAGCAATAAAACTGTCTAAACAGCTGCTCTGTGTTCAAAATCACAAAAATCAAGCGATAAAACTGTCTAAACAGCTGCTCTGTGTTCAAAATCACAAAAATCAAGCGATAAAACTGTTTAAACAGCTGCTCTGCATTCAAAATCACAACAATCAAGCGATAAAACTGTCTAAACAGCTGCTCTGCATTCAAAATCACAAAAATCAAGTGATAAAACTGTCTAAACAGCTGCTCTGTGTTCAAAATCACAAAAATCAAGCGATAAAACTGTCTAAACAGCTGCTCTGTGTTCAAAATCACAAAAATCAAGCAATAAAGCTGTCTAAACAGCTGCTCTACGTTCAAAATCACAATGAGAATCTTTCCGAAAATCGCCTTTCAAACCAGGATTGGTCCACACAAACTCTTAAATAAGAACATTAGAAAAGCTTGTGAACGAGAAAAGGCCATTCGGCCCATCAAGGTTTGTCCCTTATTAGCACCCCATTTTCCCCTCCTGGGGGGAATTCATTTAAAAGAACAGAATCTAGTCTTTGTTTAATATTACCAGTGTTTTAGATCCTACTACTCAGGGCTGGCGCTAGGGGGGTGCCAGGGGGTGCCTGGCCCCACCAAATGTCCCTTTGCCCCCCCCCCCCAGATCCACTTTCCTAAACGGTTTTAAAAAATCATATTAAGATTTTTTTTAAATCTAAGAGTGAATTTGGGTGGGACAAATGCATATACTATATATATCTTCCATTTCATTTTCTAATTTTATCAGTGCATTTTACATTTTCTATTTGACTCATATGCTTGAATATAGATATAGTACTTGCAAAGCACATCACATTATTAAAAAATATATATATCCGCCCACTCAGTTTACAGTAAACTCACATCTGGTTTAAGAAACCATTAAAATGAAGAGAGAGTGTGTGTGAGAGAGAGGGCAGTACTGTAGACAGTTAAGAAAAGTTAACAGAGAGTTATTATTATTATTATTATTATTATTATTATTATTATTATTATTATTATTATTATTATTTATTTCTTAGGAGACGATCCCAATCCAGGGCTTAACTTACAATTGTTGCAAGATATCACATTATTTTTTACATACAATTACCCATTTATACAGTTGGGTTTTACTGGAGCAATCTAGGTAAAATACCTTGCTCAAGGGTACAGCAGCAGTGTCCCCACCTGGGATTGAACCCACAACCCTCCGGTCAAGAATCCAAAGCCCTAACCACTACTCCACACTTATAAAAAGGTTAGTCAATTTAGGTTAGTGATTTTAGTTTAAAGTATCAAAGTTTGACTGCCAATGAAATAGATTTTTCTTTTTTTTGCCATCCAGTTATTATTTGCGTACATTAAGTTAGTTTTATTTACTTCTGGGCCTCCTTACCGTAGTTCTGCTGCATCACAATGGATCGGTTTCTTATTCAACAAAATAAATAACCTGTGCCTCACACTACTACTAGCAGCACTGATAATAAAAGAGCCTGTGCCTCACACTACTACTAGCAGCACTGATAATAAAAGAGCCTGTGCCTCACACGACTACTAGCAGCACTGATAATAAAAGTCCAATGGAGGAAAGTAACATACAATCTGCCATTGCTTCTTGTTCTTCTAGTGCAACAGCTGACCATCTTAATAGAGATGCTCCTAGCCAGCCTGTTTTAAAATCCTCTTCACACCGAGGTATGTTTGGTCAGCGAGAGAGAAGCTTTAACGCAGGTTGGTTTAAAACGCATCCCTGGCTCGAGTATTCCGTAACAAAAGATACCTGCTTTTGTTCTCCGTGTCGCATTTTCGGGTCAGAAACGACAAGGATACCGTGTTTACAGTACGCTGGTTTAACAATTGGAAATTCATGCTTGAGCGTGAAAAGGGTTTTCACAAACATGCCACGAGTCATGCTCATTTACAAGCTGTTGCTTCCTGGAGTGAGTTTAAACACAGACAGGCAACGGGAGAAACCACTGATTCTCTGTTAGGCCCCAAACATGTGGAGAAAAACAGGTACTGTGTTAAAAGCATTGGAGAGAGAGTGCGTTTTCTTGTAGTCAATGAACTCCCCCTTCGTGGAGATAGTGATAAAATAGATGATGTTGACCGTTTTACAACTGGGCTTTTCATAAAGCTATTTGAATACACTCTACAGAAAGATCCCAAATTAGAAGAGATAGTAAAGACTATACCACAAAATGCAAAGTATACAGCAAAAGATATACAAAATGAAGTGATAGAAACATCAAGTAAAATGGTTCTTAATCAAATTAAAGAGAAATATCTGCATTCTGATTCTAGTGGGTACTGTATCTAAAGTGATTGGGACACGAGATAAGTGCAATATAGAAAATCTGTCCATCATGGTAAGATTTGTTACTGATTCAGTACCTGAGAAGCATCTGATTGGCTTGGTGGAATTGCATCAGTTGGATGCAGAATACATTACAACTCAAATACTTCAACACCTCTGTGAAGTAGGTTTTAATGCTGACAACATCATCAGCCAGTGCTACGATGGTGCATCAGTGATGAGTGGGGTTAATGGAGGTGTGCAGGCTTTGCTGCAAAGACTAGGAAGGCACACACTGTACATACATTATTACAACCATCAGCTGCACTTAGTAGTAGTGCATGCAATTCAAAGTGAACCATGTGCAAAGAGATTTTTGATCTTTGTAGTTCTCTGTATAGATTCTTTCATCGGCACTACATTACTCAAAAGTACAATGGCCCTTCACTAAAGAGACTGCTAGAAATTCACTGGACAAGCCATTTGAAGTGACCACATGTGTTGTTGATAATCAGGATATTATTCTTGATATACTGTCAGGTCTCAGAGGATAATATTGCTTCCATAGACTTACTGTATGTACAGAAGCATCCTGTCTTTTTTCTCAGCTGAAGAGACAGAGCTTCTTTGTTCTTGGAAAGTTCCTAGTCCATATTCTTGGTATTTTAAAGCCAGCCAATGCTGTTCTTCAGTCACAGCTGATCTGTGCTCTGCTGGTGAGGGTGATAAATGCATCAGTAGATGCATTAAAACATTTGACTGCAGTCTGACATTAAAGAGACCTATGTTAAACATTCTAGATAGAGCAGTGTCAGAGATGGAACACAGATTTTCACAGTCTTTGTCTTGCCTTGTACTCCAATCTAGTACATTGGCCAATGAAATTGTTGTAGCTAAAACTCTGTTGCTTAAAACACTCAACAAAGATGCAGACCGTTCTGCTGTCTGTAAACTTCTGCATGCATATGCAGATGCATTTCCTTTGCTGCATAAGATGTATGTGTCAGCTTTAATAATTGGTGTATCTACAGCTTCATGTGGAAATTCCTTCTTCACTGTGTCACGGGTACTTACTCCTTTTCGTCGATCCATGCTTCATGACAGAAAGAAATTAGTTATTTTGACTCATGAAAAAGCTATCACTATGAGTCTGAACATAGAAAACTTATGCTTTAATTATGTTGCTTTCATTTTTTTTTTCATTACTTTTGGAAAGTGGAAAGGAAGATTATATATCTAGGGCAGCTGGCTCTTTGAGCTAATATATATATATATATATATATATATATATATATATATATACACATATACAGTACTGTGCAAAAGTTTTAGGCAGGTGTGAAAAAATGCTGTAAAGTAAGAATGCTTTCAAAAATAGACATGTTAATAGATTATATTTATCAAGTAACTAAATGCAAAGTGAGTGAACACAAGAAAAATCTAAATCAAATCCATATTTGGTGTGACCACCCTTTGCCTTGAAAACAGTATCAAGCATCAATTCTTCTAGGTACACTTGCACACAGTTTTTGAAGGAACTCGGCAGGTAGGTTGGCCCAAACATCTTGGAGAACTAACCACAGTTCTTCTGTGGATTTAGGCAGCCTCAGTTGCTTCTCTCTCTTCATGTAATCCCAGACAGACTCGATGATGTTGAGATCAGGGCTCTGTGGGGGCCATACCATCACTTCCAGGACTCCTTGTTCTTCTTTACGCTGAAGATAGTTCTTAATGACTTTCGCTGTATGTTTGGGGTCGTTGTCATGCTGCAGAATAAATTTGGGGCCAATCAGATGCCTCCCTGATGGTATTGCATGATGGATAAGTATCTGCCTGTACTTCTCAGCATTGAGGAGACCATTAATTCTGACCAAATCCCCAACTCCATTTGCAGAAATGCAGCCCCAAACTTGCAAGGAACCTCCACCATGCTTCACTGTTGCCTGCAGACACTCATTCTGCACGCCTCCAGCCCTTCGCTGAACAAACTGCCTTCTGCTACAGCCAAATATTTCAAATTTTGACTCATCAGTCCAGAGCACCTGCTGCCATTTTTCTGCACCCCAGTTCCTGTGTTTTCGCATAGTTGAGTCGCTGGCCTTGTTTCCACGCCGGAGGTATGGCTTTTTGGCCGCAAGTCTTCCATGAAGGCTACTTCTGACCAGACTTCTCCGGACAGTAGGTGGGTGTACCAGGGTCCCACTGTTTTCTGCCAGTTCTGAGATGATGGCAGTGCTGGACATCTTCCAATTGCGAAGGGAAGTAAGCATGATGTGTCTTTCATCTGCTGCAGTAAGTTTCCTTGGTCGACCACTGCGCCCACGGTCCTCAACATTGCCCGTTTCTTTGTGCTTCTTCAAAAGAGCTTGGACAGCACATCTGGAAACCCCTGTCTGCCTTGAAATTTCTGCCTGGGAGAGACCTTGCTGATGCAGTATAACTACCTTGTGTCTTGTTGCTGTGCTCAGTCTTGCCATGGTGTATGACTTTTGACCGTAAACTGTCTTCAGCAACCTCACCTTGTTAGCTGAGTTTGGCTGTTCCTCACCCAGTTTTATTCCTCCTACACAGCTGTTTCTGTTTCAGTTAATGATTGTGTTTCAACCTACATATTGAATTGATGATCATTAGCACCTGTTTGGTATAATTGTTTAATCATACACCTGACTATATGCCTACAAAATCCCTGACTTTGTGCAAGTGTACCTAGAAGAATTGATGCTGTTTTGAAGGCAAAGGGTGGTCACACCAAATATGGATTTGATTTAGATTTTTCTTCTGTTCACTCACTTTGCATTTAGGTAATTGATAAATATAATCTATTAACATGTCTATTTTTGAAAGCATTCTTACTTTACAGCATTTTTCACACCTGCCTAAAACTTTTGCACAGTACTGTATATATACAGGTATATATACAATCTTATACAATATATATATATATATATACACAATCTTATACTATATATTGTAAGGCAGCAGGTTGTGTGAGACAGCAGGGAGGGGGTTAAAACCTCCCTGAAGAGAAAAATGGCACCTTTTTGTTTATTGTTTAATTGTTTTGCTTTTCTGTTAATTAGTTTTGTTAATTGTTTTATTGTTTAATTTAATTGTTTTATTATTAATTATCCCCTGCACCTGGTAGCTATTGTTGAATTGGGACCAGGTGCAGGGTATTTAAGAGGAGCAGTCAGAATGCTCAGGGTTGCTGAGTAGAAGGAAGCAGAAGAGAGGTGCTCTGCTTCCGAGCAGTCTGGAAAAAAAAAAAAAAAAAAAGTAAGTGCTGTGTAAACATGTGTGGTTTTTTGTTTGGGGCCAGGTAAACGGCTTAGCCGTCCTGCAAGTTAGACAGGGAATAAACTGTTTAGTGAGTGCTCCAAAACGGAGCTAGGTGTTTGTTTTGTTTGTTTTTGTGTTTATTAAAAAGTAGCGCAACCGCGCTTGAAAATCCATTTTTGTTGTTGTGGGTCGTAATTTTAAAGGGGCACGAACCCGTGAGTGGCTCAATCTTTTACATTATATATATATATATATATATAGTTTAAATAAAATGAATGGAAAGGCAGTTTAAGTTTAAAGGAATAAAAAATACAGCTCAGAAAAGAAGTAGAGATAAAAACTTCATCCCAAATGATGTAGAACATGGATGGCAGAGGTACGCTGAATACATCTTAAAAGAATACTCAGTATTTGGTGAGTCACTCTGCATTTACATTTGTTTGTCATGGAATTGCCTATAAGCCTATATTATTACTGCAATGAAAAATGACTATGTTTAAAAGTATGTGTCTAAATGGTGGCCCCTCTAAGAGGTCTAATGCCCCCATCCTAAAGGACCTGGAGCTGGGTCTGCTGCTGCTATTCCATGCATGTATAACTCTCTGTGTAAAAAGGTGCTTCCTACCTTCTGTTCTAAACTTACTTTTACTCAACTTACACTTATGGCTTCTTGTTCTTCTCTGTGCTAAATTTGAAATAGTATATTGGGTTAACTTTATCTACACCATTTATTACTTTAAAGACTAGGCTGAAGATATTTAATTATTTTAATCTGTCCTCATAGCCCGTCATTAAGTCCTGGGATCAGCCCAGTTGCCCTTCTCTGTACCTTCTTGAGTGTGTTTTATGTAGTCAGGTGACCAAAACTGCACACAGTATCCTAGGTGGGGTCTAACTAGAGCATTGTTTAAGCAATAGTGCACATCGATGAAGGCTCTACCGTGTGCTAGTTTACTGCAAATGGAGTTATGCGTCCCGAGCCAAAGGCAAAGGCGCTAATGAAAGTCAAGGTCAACTAACACACGGTAGAGCCTTCATCGATGTGCACTGTTGCTTAAACAATGCTCTAGTTATCATCAAGAGGGCACTATCACTATTAAAAAAAAAAAAAAAAAAAAAAAAAACATTATTGTCTTTAAAAAAACACTTTGATCCCAGGGGTTGGCGCACAATTGGCCGAGAGTCGCCCGGGTGGGGAGGGCTTAGGTCGGCCAGGTTGTCCTCGGCTCACCACACGCCAGCGACCCCTGTAGACTGGCCGGGCGCCTATGGGCCTGCCTGTAAGTTGCGTGGTCTTCCAACACTGTAGCTCTGAGCTGGCTGCATAGCGGGGCTGCAGAGTGAAAAGAAGCGGACTCCCAAGTTAGCGCGGGGGTGGCAGCGGTGAGCCAGGTTGAAATCAAAATAATTGAGCTTTCCAAATTGGGGAGAAAATGAGAAAAAAAATAATTGGTGATTCCAAATTTAATTTAAAAAAAAAACACTTTGAAACCTATATTTACCTTGATCTTTTAATGATTCGTTGGGTATCCTTCTGCTCAGAAATGCTGACACGCTGTGATTGGCTGACTCGGAAGTTGCAGGTACAGGGTTGGTTTCTTTCTTTGATGCAAAGTATTGATTGGCTGGTTTTGGTGGATAATAAAATTAATTTGGACTAATTGAGTCTTTGTTAGTGTTTACTGTCCAATAGCTTAAAAATGCAGTAAGTCAAAATTAAAAAGACAGTACTTGCACGGATTCAATTTAAATTCGATTCACAGGTGATGCGGTGATGTGCCTACAGGCATCTACTGTGTATTAATGCCCACTATAGCTGGAAGTTGATTGGCTGATGATACTGAATCATTTTCTAAATGATCTTAGCGTAACCTCTCTCAACTTTTTGCAAAATAGCCTAACATTCTATTTGCCTTTTTAATTGTCTCACCACATTGGTGAGATGCTTTCAATGGCTGCACTATAATCCAGAGATCCTTTTCAATATGCAATACTTTACCATTCTTAATTAATTTGCCCCAAGTTTTCCCGGTTACGGAGAAGGTCCAAATCCCTTTGAATTAGCTGGGTTCCAGATTCAGTGTGCACTACTCCCCCAGTGTTGGTATCATCTGCAAATTTAAACAATCTTTTCTCCAACTATAATTCCAGCCAGCACTTTCCTCCCCTATTCTCTCCCAAATCTCAATCAATTTGATATTACTGCCCTTTCCAATCAAAGTGAACTCACCGCAATCAAAGCAGTGAATGTTCAGCAACCATTTTCCAATTTGAATTCCCTTCAGGAACGATTAAGTGTCCCACAATCATGTTCAGTTTTACACAGTAATTCCTAAGTGCCTGTTAACTCATTCTTCCATCATTTAATTTGCACTCTACTACAGCAGTAGAAGTTTTGGGGACAAAACTCTATTAAAATAGTTACTGTACTAATAACAAAACACAAAATATGCATGGAATACTACAGCAATAGCACAGAGAAAGAGGGCCCCTTAAACTCCCATTACATAGCAGTTTGACCTATTCCAGATTTTAGTGTGAGCTTAATTAGTCCCCTGAGCTGCCGTTGTGTGTGCTGATGCGCTTAGGGAGGCAATAAGCTGATCCCTGGAGCCAGCATTACACTTCAGCCATCAACACCAGACAGAAAGATATCTACATCATCATATGGAAGGAAGCGCAAATGGATGGAGACACATATGGATCACATTAGTTTACTGTGAAGCTACGTCTTAGTTGGTGCTTATCTTGGCGAGAGCCAAGTTCAAATCAGCATGAAGTTTTAACATCTACTCTCATGTAATGGAAATCATCAGTCCCCCTGAGCTGAAATAACTGCTTATTGTACAAAGCAAACCTGGACTGACAAACTGCTTGGCAAGGGATGTCCTAAAGGATTAGCTGCTTGGTCTCAGCCCTGTTCTTTCTGGTGGTTTGAAGGGTCTGTTTACAGGTGTGCACAACCTCAAAGAGACTGAAGCTCATGCTATCTCTCAACAATATAAATCAGCTTATGTTTCCAATTAATTCGTTCTGCTATCTAGCTCATTAATTTGTGATTTTCATTTGGCTCATTAGGCTTCCAACTTCCATTTGGCTTCTAATCTAGTTCAATTTGCTCTAATTGGCGAGAAATGCATCCGATTTCAGCCAGTTATAGTCAGCCAGATTGATCTTTAAGGTTGTTTTAAGCAGTATTTAACTGTTTCTGTGTTCCACAGATTTTTGTAAAGCTTTTCTTAGCCAGTGTTTTAAAATTGCACTGCTGTGTTACACTTTACTCCACATAAGCAGATGGTATTTATATTACATTTTATCTTTTATTTGTAATTATTTGTCATTTTAAATAATAAACCATGCAAACATCTGGTTTTTTAAACACGATATTTCGGGGGGGGGGGGGTTGTTGTCGTTGTTGTTGTTATTATGTATTCTGCTTACAGATACATGTATAAAAATGTGTTATTCTATGACCTGAGGGACAATACTTCCTGAAAGTTTTGTTGAAAAATATTGATGTTTGGGAAAATTAAAATATATTGTTTCACCTGAGTGATTGCAATGACATAATACACGTTTATTCTCAGGGTCTTTGTAAGAAGTAATGGACACTAGTCTCGATTTATTTTCTTAAAATAAATATTTATAAATAAAATAGTTCTTCAGTCTGTTATTATCAGTACCTGATCAATTTAGTTCATGAAATATAATCCACTCGTTTCTTGATATTTATAAATATTGTAAAACATATACAGTATATTAAAACACATGAAACAGAATAAATGTTCTAATATACAGTAACTTTACGTCAAATACATTGGATTTACAGTGTTTTCCCATTTTTTCATAGCTGTAAACATGTTTTGTTTCTGTGAGCTGCTGAAAATGTCTCCGCCCTTTAAAAATGAAATGCCTGTCTCAGTGACGTCAAATGAAAAAAAAAACAAGCAGGTAGTGGAATGCAATCTCTCCCCATCCAATGATATGTGTTAACAAGCTGTACTGTAAAGTATGGTGGCCCAGTAAAACAAAGTGTGTTTTTTATCGTGTTTACCCGATCACAGACTGTGACAGAGACAAAATGAATCTTGGTTATAAATCTCCCTCCTGACCTGTGAGGTTGTTGCATAAAGGGAACAGAGTGCCCCGGACTGGATGGTCAGACAATTCATTCCAAGGGTTAGATGGAGGTTGGCCATCTAGAAAGGGGGTGGAGCTACGGTACACCAAGTCATCGCTCCAGAGGGAAAGCGATGTGGTAACCACGGATTGGAGGAGAAATGGTTGCACTCTCTAACCAATGGGACGTGACTGACGGTACAAAAGGGGACGTGGCTAGGTGATCTGTTCCTTTGTAATGGACGAGTGTAAAATAACTGAGTGTTTTGTTTGTTTGCATCGTCTAATTGCACTGTTTGTTATTTATTAGACAGCTAACACGATCCGGAGCTGTCGCTACAGGCCAGCACTAAACCGGACAACACTTCCCCACTGTGCACGAGTATTTCACCACAAGCACTACAGCACTCACTCTGGACTTGTGACCATGTCTGTGTTTTGTGTGTGTGTTTAATACCGTGTTTATTATTTCGGGACTGAACCCCGTGTTTACTGAACTGTGCAATACACATCGTTGTGTATTGCCAACCCTCCATTTCTTTACTGTTTGTTGTCAGACTTTGGATTATAAATAAACCACCATTTCACCAGTACTTTGTTGTTTGTCATTGTCTTGAGCACTGCATCACCTCTACACCTGCATACTGCAAACCATTTTGCCACAAAGGCCCAGAATGACACTTCAGTATGATTGTGTTTACACGATCACGGTCCTTAAAGGGTTAAGTCATTCTTAGGGATGTTTCTTTGCTTGCTGTTAGTGTGGGGCAGTAATGCTTCAGTGAAAATGAGGGGTGTATATAGAACCCATTACTCGTATGAATACACATACTCGGATTTACTCCGGGGGTGTCACCGGAAGTGGGCAGGGCTAAAATCAGAAGTGCCGTTAAAATGCATCTCTGACCCTGATTTTCACTCAAAGTGACCATACTGTGTTTGAATATTTATTGAACTCTCCAGCAGCGGGAATAATTGAGCTCACACGGAAGGTGGAAAGGGGTGCAAATGATCCCCAGGTCTATAAACGCAGTTAACATATAATTTATAAAAAAAAGAATGACACAAAACTGCTTTATATTTATGCTGTATTAAATAAACATTGTTTTGAAGGGCTAAGCATTTTTTAAATACTGTATTTACTTATTTAAAAAAAACATGCTATCAACAGTAAATGCCTTTAAAATTCCACAAAAATAAGTACTATACATGTATTGAACTTGCAAACTTAACATGTACAAAACAAACATTTTGTCAAGACATACCTGTGATTCAATATGAAGTAGCATTGTGCAAGTATAAACAACTTCAGTCTTTTCATTAAAAAAACAGCAAACTTTCATACATAACAAAAAAAGAAAGATAGGCTGCATCCCTCAAAAAAAAATAAAAAGAGAATGCCAATCCAAATAATGGCGTCATCAAAGTTTCAAAGTCCTGTAAAGTGGGTCACATTTACTGCCAATTCCCTGTCGCTCTCTCAGGCATAGATTCTACAAGTCAACAGCAGCTGTTTAATAGTGGTAGTCTAGTATATAAAAGACATTTTTTTAAACTTGCAGAATAAAACATAGTTTTCAATACTGTAATAAGGAGGTAATAAGCAGGCTACTGTAAAGAATACGGAAACTGACATCTGGCTAAAAAAAAAGATCTGTAGAGCTAAATCAATAATTTTAGAAACGATACATCTTTTCTACATCTATTCCAGCTCCCCTGCAACTCCCAGCACTCTATTCTGCAAGTAAACAGGAGCTGCGTGTGATAGCCTATAGAGTATATGAAAGATATTCCTTTTATGCACACTGAAGACGGAAAAAATTATAAAATCATATTTTTCAATACTGTAATGTATCAAGTAATAAGCAGGATATTGCAGATAATGAAGTTATCAAATACAGTGCTGGAAACAAATGTATTATCTACACTTTTTCTATAAAGCGATACACCATTTCTCCATCTCCCTCAGCTCTCCCGCATTTCTCAATAATCTGTTCTGCCGGTAAGCAGGAGCAAATATTGTGGTGAAAAGTGAAATATTGTGTGAAAAGTGTATATTTTTTGCAAATGCACCCCAATAATGTACCATGTACACTTTGCAGTAGGATTACTCCTGTTTCCCCGAATCGGACAAGGACGTTCTTGGTCTCAAAATAAAGCACATGTCAAATCACATGTAAGGATATCCCGCAATCTTCAGCGAGTTATGAGATACGTTCATTTTAAACATGCTGGAGTGCATTTGCACCCCTTCCTATTGACAAAGGGTTAACACTGCTTTTATTGTTTTGAAGTGCTAAGGTGTCTTTTAAATTCTTGTTGTGCAATAATATATTTATTATCAAATGATATGGGAGGTCTGTGATGGGTGGTGATTAATGTACATAGTGACGTGCAGGCCATTTAGATCAGATTGCAAATCTGCATGATGTATTTCATTTGGATTATTTATTTACTAGTTATTTGGGGGATTATTGTGATTGGGGGGGGGTGCTTGTGCTCAGTATGTATGATGAGATAAATCAGAAAGGAAAACAAATCTGCAAGACATGCTATGAATTATTTGAGTGTTTTCCAAAAGCTTTGGAAAGGGATATTAATTGTATCTCTGATGAAAAAATACATGGCATATTAAACAACACACACAACCTGTGAGAAAAAAAAACAATGCATGCAACTTGTAGAGCATATCTTTGTCTTAAAAAAGTCTTCTTAAAAGATAATGCAAAACAGACCATAGCGTGTGTGAGCAAAGTAAATTAAAAGTGGATTTATTAGTTACTTTACAGGTATGTAGCTCAAGTGATGTCTGTATATACCTGTACCAGTACTACTTGTACACAATTAAATTATACACCTGATCTCAAATAAAATTAGGATCAGTTTACTTCCCCCCTGGATTGGCTCTATATCTCTAGTCACTGCTCTATTGGAGCTAGGAGATGATTTAGCATTGTTTACATATATATTTTTTCTTGGAATAACAAGAAATAGCAAACTTACATGTATTATACTTAGAAACAATGACCATACTCGTTATGAATACTCGTTTGTACTCAGATTCTGGCACACCCTTATAAAAATGATTAATATTTAAAATAAAAAAAATAGTAATCGCCAATTATTTTATTATTTTCTCCTAATTTGGCATAACCAATTATTCTTAGGCTCAGCTCACCTCTACCACCCCGCGACTGACTCAGGAGCGCCAAGATCTAACACACGCTGTCCTCCTCATTCTTTACCTTTAAATAAATGCATATATTTTACTACAGGAAAAATATGTTTTGTATCATTAACTGGAACAAAACAGTTTGTGTCATTATCTAAAAAGGCATGAATTGTCAACTGGCTATCAATTAGGCATTGCACTTGGTGTTTTTTTGTGTGCATTTGTGTAAGACTGACTATGTTAAAGAAGAAAAATTTGGTGATGTTGGTGTTTTGTAACTGAACTGTATCCTGCAGCATTTGACAGGCTGCACAAAATGTCAGTTTATCAGCCAAGAGGATTATTGGTTGTGTTGGAAATTAATTCTGTCCTGTGGTTACTTATTATTTATTTCTTAGCAGATGCCCTTAACCAGGGCAACTTACAATTGTTACAAGATATCACATTATTTTCACATACAATTACATTATTTTTTACACATAATTACCCATGTATACAGTTGGGTTTTTACTGGAGCAATCTAGGTAAAGTACCCCAAGGGTACAGCAGCAGTCTCCTCCACCTGGGATTGAACCCACGACCCTCCGGTCAAGAGTCCAGAGCCCTAACCACTACTCCACACTGCTTAGTAAAGCCGGCCACGCAGCTTTTGACAGGCTGCACCAAACATGACAATAAGCGGGTTTGTGAGATGATATTAAGAGAGGTAATTTCTCAAAGAAGCTATGGTGCATGGCGAGTGGTTTTTAAAAACTCATGATAATAAACGGGGTATAATATTTAGCAAGGTGATAATAAACAGGTTCATCTGTATATACATTCTCTTCAACTACTGTAATGATAATGTTAAAATAATAATTAACAATAACTACTTATTAGACCTACTGTATGTAATGGTATTGTGCTTAACGAAAAGTATGATCGAATTTAGCTTACTTACATTTGTAAGAACAATTCAATAATTGATAATTCAGTTTATCTGGGTTGGTTCTTTTATTAATAATATATAATTGACGTGTTACCAAGATCGAGGATTTAATATGAACACATGAACACACATACACACGCTAGACACAAAGAATGTTTAATCAATAGCAGTATTGTATTTAAGTACACAAATATTAAACAGAAATCAGAAAAGTCAGAAAGTAAATCTCTAAGTCTCTAAGCAAAAACACAAGTCCAAAGCTCTCACTGCACTCATGCTGGCTAGCAGGCAATTGAAATATGACACCGCCTGTCTCCTCACACACAAAGCAGCCACTGCAGCAGTTCAAGCAAGCTGTGACGTAGCCAGTAAATTGCTCACGCACACACACACACACACACACACATACAAGCACAGCCTCAACTGAAATGGTGCAGACAATCTTATATCATATTGAGCTTATTAATGGGATATAGATTAAGGATATGGCAAGTTTACTTTTAAAGAAATTCTTCATACAACAATATGGATATTTATAGCCTTTTCACTCTGTTGAGTAGCCACTTTCATGAGATCATTTGTGTATCTTGCCTCTTTAAACTCCCAGTCCTTTGATGTTTTAATGTCCTTTTCCACTGGGACATCACTCGTTTGTCTTCCTTGCGTCAAAACGATTGTTGTTGTACGTGTGAATTATCTGTACATAATTCAACTGTTCTTTCAGCCTAATCAAGTCCAGGCCACCTAGCCCGGTCACCTCATTCAGTAGGTCACACAGTTCAGTATGTCTGCAAGAAAGAGGCCCTCTTCTCAAGACACAGCAGTTTGCCCTGTTTCTCGAGACACACAGTTTCATTAATTAATCCAGTTATATTTCCAATACCCGTTCATGTATTATTATCATATTCAGGGAATATGTCCCACACATTTATGGTTCAAGTTATGCATTTACAAACTTTACATATTAGTGAAGTACAAAACCATAGTTTTGATACAGTATGTCTCTGTTTCCACACAGTAGAGGAAGACAGATTGACAGAGAGTATTGAATAAATGCTGCCACAATTCACTCTGCTGCTAGTCTTGTTTTGTAAACACTATTTAGTATTGCTGATTTGCTCTTTACTTTGGGCCTGTATTGAAAGGAGCACACTCTGTAACGTCCATCTACTGTGTCGTCCTCCATTGTTAAAGATAAGCACACCGCTAGCCATACAAAATTATTATAATAATGAATTCAAGTAAATTAGAAAGCAGTTCCCAGTTATTGCATGCAATTTGTTATAATTATTGGTAATTATTTTGTTAAGTAGAAATTGCTGTGGTAACTCATTTTTTCAGATTTTTTTTTTGGATTGTGGCCCCAGTGAATGTGCTTTGATGGAGGATTAAGATCAGAACATGAAAGCAATGCAAACTTCAGGCGATGGATGAAGAAATGGAAATACACCTAGTGTTCAATGGGGATAAATAGACCAGCACAACACCTAATTCTGCAGCAAGATCAATAAAACCACAGGACACACGAGGAGGCCGGGAGAGGAGCATCATGTTGATGGCAAATTGCAAAGGATTAAGAGAAGTAATGAGAGGACATGTGTCCTAAACAAGAAAGATGGATAGAACAGATATTGAATATTTCACCCCAGGAAGGAATGTGATAGCTTCCATAGTGGGTGAGCAAACAGATGGTGTGTCACACTGGGCAGGCAGTGTTGGGAAGGCACCCTGCAGTAGAATTACTGTTACTACACCTCCTGTGTTGTTTCTGTTAGCCGTACATAACAAGATAAAGCCATTTCTAATCAATCATTCAGTAACGAAAGTGCTTCCTCTTTGTTTTCCTTTCTGAAAACAGTGAATTAGGGAAGGGCCTTTATACAATAAAATATAGCACTTTACCGAACCGTGAATTAACTCAATTTGTAAATGATCAAATCGTGGAATATTGAAAGAGGCATTGTTTGTAGGTAGCAAAACATTTTATAGTGTGACTGAGACAAATACAGAATTTCATGTTTGAATATTCTTACACAAGTCCAGCTGGAAAAAGATTATTATAATATTGGCAATGTAAGATGCTGGCTTAGATGCACACACACACACACACACACACACACACACACACACACACACACACACACACACACACACACACACACACACACACACACACACACACACACACACACACACACACACACACACACACACACACACACACACACACACACACACACACACACACACACACACACACACACACACACACACACACACACACACACACACACACACACACACACACACACACACACACACACACACACACACACACACACACACACACACACACACACACACACACACACACACACACACACACACACACACACACACACACACACACACACACACACACACACACACACACACACACACACACACACACACACACACATACACACACACACACACACACACACATACACACACACACACACACACACACACACACACACACACACACACACACACACACACACACACACATACATAAGAAAATAAGAACATAAGAAAGTTTACAAACGAGAGGAGGCCATTCGGCCCATCTTGCTTGTTTGGTTGTTAGTATCTTATTGATCCCAGAATCTCATCAAGCAGCTTCTTGAAGGATCCCAGGGTGTCAGCTTCAACAACATTACTGGGGAGTTGGTTCCAGACCCTCACAATTCTCTGTGTAAAAAAGTGCCTCCTATTTTCTGTTCTGAATGCCCCTTTATCTAATCTCCATTTGTGACCCCTGGTCCTTGTTTCTTTTTTCAGGTCAAAAAAGTCCCCTGGGCCGACATTGTGTATACCTTTTAGGATTTTGAATGTTTGAATCAGATCGCCGCGTAGTCTTCTTTGTTCAAGACTGAATAGATTCAATTCTTTTAGCCTGTCTGCATACGACATGCCTTTTAAACCCGGGATAATTCTGGTTGCTTTCCTTTGCACTCTTTCTAGAGCAGCAATATCCTTTTTGTAACAAGGTGACCAGAACTGAACACAATATTCTAGGTGAGGTCTTACTAATGCATTGTAAAGTTTTAACATTACTTCCCTTGATTTAAATTCAACACTTCTCACAATATATCCAAGCATCTTGTTGGCCGAGCATACAGTAGCCCTTTATGTGTAAAAAAACTAATGAAACTTTCAGTAGGACATTTTTTAAAATATGAAACCTTTGCTAAGTTATTTTTTTCTGATTTTTTTGTGATGTCTATTGGGGAAAATGCAAAAACATATCAGTTTAAATACAATACAATAATTGCCCAAATTTTACATTTTCACCCCCCCTCCCCTCCTCCCCACTCAAACCACCCCCCACAAAGGACCTCCCTAACCAATATCAGTCAGATAAAACTGAAGAAAGATTAATCAAGGATCTAAAGGAGTCTGCAGCCGATCTCCAGACCTGCACAGTCCTCTCCCCAGCGCCATGGACCCGAGCAGTAGAAAGTTCCATGTAAACTATATCAAGAAAGGCAAGGGTCCATTGACGGGAGGGGAGGGAAGGCAGAGGTTGCCAACGAAGAGCTATCATTTTTATAGCTGCTGTGAGACCAGCCAACCAGATCCGTTATTATTATTATTATTATTATTATTATTATTATTATTATTATTATTATTATTATTATTATTAATAATAATGTACATAGATTGAGTTGGGCCAAGTTGTCCAAAATTACAAGTCGTACACAAGTTGCTCTAATTATGAAACAGTATCCAAGGTAACAGTATCCTCGGCTCACCACGCATCAGCGACCCCTAGTGGGTGCTTTGAGCCCCGTGCACTAGGATGGTAATCCTTGATAGCACTCCAATGTGCTGATATCAATCAGGTCAGCTGCACCAGGCATTCCATTGATTGTATATTGTGTGATTTTTATGTATATAACTTATTCTAGTTTTTGGCAAGCACAAACATTCTCTTTCTATTCTATGGTTTCAGTATTCAAATATTTATTTGATCTGTATTTCAGAAAGCTTTACTATATTTGCTATATTGTATGGGGTGGTCATTTCGAATATATATTATCATTTATTGGAAGGTTCAGAAGAACAAACACATAAAATATCAGCTTTTGATAAACAATGTTGCTGTGCGATTGTGAATTATTATTTTGTTATATTCTTAGCCTTCAAGTCTTTCTAATACTACTTTTAAAAGTATTTACCGTGTGACCGAAGATGAACTTTTCAAAGGTTTTCAAAGGTCAATTTGGGTCTTACCCTTAGGGATGCTCAGATGTCATCTTTGCTCCAGCACACTGTGTTTCTGTACAGGGTTAGAGAGCACCCCTCTTAAACAGTGATTGCTGTTTTCAAGGGAAATGTGCTGGAGGATCATGTTAATCACCATTATTTGTATCATTCACTCTGCAATGCTGTTTATCAGCTTTAGTATTTTCTAAAGCTTTGGGAAACACAGTGAAAACATTTCCAGCTCATTTGTTATTAAGTTTTTTTTTTTTATATCATTTCTGATCTCAAAGGTAATTATTCAAAAATGGATTCCATCTCTTTAAGAATGATGAATATTTTTTGTCTTACATAATTCAGGTTGGCCTTTTAAAATGTTACCAGCCTCTTTTATAGTTCAAGACGCAGATTACACATCATGGGCTATGTGTAAAAAGGTTGATACAATGGGCAGACTGCATGGTGGATGTTTGGTGCTGTTCAACAAGCGTTCTTTACAAGTCCTCAATGCAAAAGCCCACAGGTGTCAGTTTCTAGGTCCTTCTCCCCGTGATCCTCTGATCACAGCATGGATAAGTGGTTCCTCCTTGATCTGTGGCAATAAAGCATACGCACAGAACACGACAATACAGCACACCATTCCTTGGTGGCAGTCTTTCTCCCCAGTCTCCTCTGGTCTAACTGAGCGTTCTAAGACAGCACGTTCCCTTTAGTACTCAAAGCTCCTCCCCTGAAATCAGCTGAACACCAATCCCCACAGAGCAGGTGTTCTTAATGTTGCCTAGATGGAGTGACAGAGCCTGGAGCACTCCTGCTGTCTTCCCTTACCAAGATGGCGTCCGCTAAAGGGTCATAGAATCTGTCCTGCAGATCTTGATAAGGGGAAGCCTTCAACTAGCTTCAGCACCTCCTAGTGTCGGTTCGAATTTCAGTCAGGATACCTTTCGACCTGTCACAGGGATAACATCATAATGCTGTTATTTGATTTTTAATTTACCTGTGATGTATAAACATGTCTTGTTTCATAGGATGTGAAGGAATATTAAACATCAGTTTGGAGGTTCAATAAACACCAGTTTGCTTTATTAGCATATATTATGCAAGGTCAAATTGAGGTACATGATCCACACATGACCCTTTTCATATTCACGTTAGCTTTCAAGTTCCTATTGTATTACTGCAAGTTTTCAAATGCTGTGGCGTCCCCACAAGAAATATATTTTCTAAGTACAAAAAAGAATACACAATTTGTTAAGATAATGAAAAAAACAAGATGTACTGGTTGAAGAAACAGAATAAAAAATGAAGGTTAATTTTATTTAGTCTCTGCCACAAAAGCATTAAGCATAGCAATGTCTGCTGTCAAAACACCCTCATTATTAGTTGCTAGGAGAGAACAGTAGCTTGCACATACAGTAATATAACCCTGATACATGTATAGACCTATATGTGCACATGTGCAAATAAATAAAGCATATTGGCTATATTTTAATTGTTTACCACAATGTAAAAACAGCCACAAATAATCAGAATAATAAAAAACCTCCGACCGAAGTAGCATAGATAACAGTCATGAACAACGAACTTCCCTGGAGCTCCACCAGCATGGAGCCAGCGTACATCATCAGGCTACTTACAAAGAAGATATGAACAGATGAAAGCATATACATCTTCATAACCGAGTGAAACAAATTACCTTTATAAACCATTCGTTTAAATAAAGAGCTGATGGACACCAAAGTATCATTTTCATCAACTGAGCATGCACAATGGCAGAGACCATACGAAACTGTAAACCTCATTTATACATCTTCATAACGTCCGATAGCAGGACATGGTACAGTTTTGATAAGCACATTACACAAAGGCTCCCATATACAGCACAGCACAGCCTGCCACTGAATGAGTGTTCTGTTAAAATGAGACTCAGAGCAGAAGCCTAATAAACAATGGCATGTTTGACACTACTAAGCTATCAGGATAGTGCATTGCCAGTCAATTACTTACTAGTAAAGACGGCTAGTGAAAATAAACTTCATCCCTCTGGTTACGTTCGATGTATTAGTCTGTCATGTAAACTCAACACAGGATGTTGGATTATGAAGGGAAAAAAAGCCTTGTTGAGCAGTGTCATCCTGTTGGCCCTAACCCTACTGACACTGTTATGAGAGATATTTCAACCCATGTAGCTGTTACCTTTACCTCTGACAGATGGACAGTCTCTTGTGGTGGTCACACACAGACAGACAAGACAGATAGACAGATGGATCCCTGTACATGTGTTGCAAGTATGCGCCAAGACCCAGGTATTACTGATAAATAAGTACAAACATCTGCAACAGTATATAACAAGGCTTTCCACAACAGCAGCAACATACTAACTTTAACACATGACTAGAGAGTAATATCTTAAAATCATTCTATTTTCAGCATGTTTAGTTCCATTTGACAACTGTCTTGGGTACTGAATCTTAAGCTATATCATGAACCAATTTAGAAATTTCTGGAAGGCAAACGTGGAAATACCATGAAACAGATAAAGTCTCCATTGCCCTCTAGTGGACATCTGAAGAAACAGCATGATTATTAAAATGTAAAAGAAAAACTGCCAGTCACCTTCTGAACTCTGTTATGAATGATTCTATTAGACTTCAAGATTAATGTCATATAAAGCCAGATGAGTTTATTCCCCAAGTTCCATTCAATTCAAAGCCCATACAATATTTAAAAAAAATGTAAATGCATAGGAGCCAGGAGACCAAACACAAATCTCTTGAAAAGCCAAGATTTAAAGGGACACATGCATTTTATACAGGGCAGGCACAGCAATATGACTACTCTTTAATGCTGATATAATTTACAAAGCTATTATTCAAGATCTAAAAAGTCCATGGACATTACACACCACATTACTGTAAAGTAACGAATGTGCATATAATGCTTACTTTCAACTGACTACTCAATACTGAATATAAAAAACAGACGCTCTTGTAAACAATCCGATAATGAAGGGGTTTCCAAACACCAGAAGCAACTAGACATTTTTAAATGATTATTATTATTGTGCTTTAATTTGATTTGATTTGATGAATGATTTCTCATAGATTTTTATTTAAGCGATAGTGCCCGTCATATATATACAGTATATAGAATGTAGAATAGGTTGAAAGGTTACTGTATGTGAGCCCCAACACTTCTCACCCCAGGAAAAATAAGATTTACAGAAAAAATATTATAACTCAATGTTAACCTAGAGCAACTCATAATTATTACATACACCATAGGATAGTAAGGGAATTTTTAAAAAGTAATTAAAATGACATTTGAAGCTACTTATTCTCATGCCAGGACTGTAAGCTTGATTTTGATCCTCCTAATATCATTAAATGCATTTATGTAATACCATAGGGAAGGTTTTGATTTACTTTAACTGAGGAACAATAACACAGGATGCAGTCAAAGTGAAAATTTGTAGGATGAACCTGAGCTGTTCATTTAGAGTGTTATGGAAATACTCGAGGCTGGTGAATTAATTTATAAATAGCAATTATACAACATAATACATATAACTGTACAGGTGAGCTAGTGCAGTCTCAGCTGTAGGGATGTCTTCAGTAAATACACCTGCTGCTTCGGGTTAACATTAGCTTGACCCCACGGTAGTTTATGTGGCACCAGCTAGCTGGAGGGAATTCAACTGTGAAGGGTTTTCATATGATTACTTCAGAGTTGCTCTGTAAATTCCAGAACTGTTTCTAGCTGATCCATGGGGGCACAATGGAATGTGCGTGTTTCACAGCGAGTATGATGTGTGTGTACTGTATATGTTAAGTGATAAGGAAGATGAAGAGAGTCTGTACTGCCTGGGATTATATTGTGGGTCTGTGCTCAGTTAAAGGGTACATCAGCACTACATGAAAAATAAAACATAAACTATCCCACTTGCTGTTCCCAATGTATTTGGTCATTGTATAATAATCCCATATGCGTCCAAACATTTGCATAATGCCGCACCACCAATGTCCAAAATCATTGTTCTGGAGCATCTCTTCTGAGCCAAGAAACTTGACTTCCGTGTGTCAAAACAATCTGATGATGAAATATTGTCTGTTAATTAACAGTTTCAATTCTAATTTTCCTCAGCAGCACAGTGTGGCTGTACACAGGGAATGTCCAAAATAATGCTAGACAATATTTCATCAGATTGTTCAGAAACTGATAGGGAGATGGAATTTGTGGCCGAATTCGACTTTCCCAATCAACGGTGTGTAGATGATTGTGCATGTGTTGTGTCAGGAAATGCAAATATTTTTTTAGGTCGGATCATCCACAAAGACCTCATTCTGAAAGGAAATACATCGTTTCCGAATCTCATTTGCTAGTTAATTTGAGACGTGTCCAATCTGCAAACTTTCTGAATCAGCTGGAGCTATGTCTAAGACTTTGGGGATGTATATTGAAATAACACAGAGCTGCTATAATTGTGGGCAGGTCCCTTCATTAGATGGAAATGAGAACAACTCCGTCTTGGCTTTTGTTTTCCCTGCAACCACGTACACAGCAGACACTTACAACATGCAAATACAACATGTGAAGGAAACATGTACAGTGTGAAAGATTACTACACAAAACAAAAGCAGGTACAAGCTCCTTCATTATGGAAAATGAGACGGACCATGTTTGTCACACAGACTAGTGTGTTTCCACACGGAGGTAATCTAGCTTACACAACTCTTCACTGGGCATGCGCCGGTACGTTTCAGAGCACATGTGAGGGTATGTGTGGAAGTCATGTTTTTTGGCTCAGAAGAGATGCTTGAAAGTGATTTTGGACATTAGCAGTGTAGCATTATGCAGATGTTTGGGTGCATATGGATTATTATACAACAGTTTTATGGGTTTTTTTTTTCATGTAGTGCTGATGTAGCCTTTAAGGGTGAGCAGTGCATGTGTATTCAGCACTTCCATTGTGCTCTCCAAGCTCATTGAGTGCATTAGTTGTATTATTTTACCTTGTCACATTGGCATAACACAAGTGTGTGCTGCTGACCCTGGATTTGCTGATTAATGAACAACTATGTACAGTATCTTCATGAACGATGTTTACTGTCTACCCCTATTGTTAACATGTAATTACTGGAAGTGTTTACACTGAATAATGCATGCACAATTTGTAAAAACAAAAACAAACATTAAATACCTTGTAATTAGGTATTAATGTACACTCATTGGCATGGTTAATTATTATGGGCAGCAGTGTGGAGTAGTGGTTAGGGCTCTGGACTCTTGACTGGAGGGGCGTGGGTTCAATCCCAGCTAGGGGACACTGCTGCTGTATCCTTGAGCAAGGTACTTTACCTAGATTGCTCCAGTAAAAACCCAACTGTATAAATGGGTAATTGTATGTAATGATAATAAAAATAATGTGATATCTTGTAAATAAATATTATTATTATTTATTTCTTAGCAGACGCCCTTATCCAGGGCGACTTACAATTGTTACAAGGTATCACATTATTTTTACATACAATTACATTATTTTTTACACATTATTTTTACGTACAATTACCCATTTATACAGTTGGGGTTTTACTGGAGCAATCTAGGTAAAGTACCTTGCTCAAGGGTACAGCAGCAGTGTCCCTCACCTGGGATTGAACCCACGACCCTCCGGTCAAGAGTCCAGAGCCCCTCACCACTACTCCACACTGCTGCCCTGTTAGTGGGTTACAGGTATTCTAAGTATTAATTATGCATTAATAAGGTTTAAGATGCAACCCAATGATAAAGCGTGAATCTTTATCCTCAAGGCCTGCATACACGGCTACAGCTTGTGTGGGCATTGTAAAAACAGGGGGTGAACTAATAAGGCACTCTAAATGAAAAGTGCATAGATATGGCAAAAAGGAGCAGAAGTATATTTTCATTTAAAGACATCAGCGCTTAGTAAATAAATCAATAAAAATGTACCCTTGATATATTATCAATTATTGTGTGGTGTCGTAGTTCAGTCAAATGATGTGAATCGTAGATTTGAATCCTGAAGCATGCATGTGGCACTGTGATACACGTTGTTTCCTACATCCTATGCAATAGGACTCTAAATGAATGAGAGGATATTAAGGGTTATTTTTATTGATGTATTCAATCTCCTTAATAGAAACTGTTGAAGTGTGCACACATGACCCTACTGACACATTCTACTGTGTAGATTTGGATTGTAATATTGCTGTCAGTCGCTGAAAAGGCTCAATTATTAATCTCTTCAATTCCTTTTGGGATTATGGAATCATATTGTGGAGATTTAAACTGTGCGTAAATGCAGTTTTATTATTTGATAAATGTTTTCTCTCCAGTCTGTTTTCTACTAAATTAGATTTTGTTAATTTGCTCTACAATAACATTTACACAGAAATTGATATTGTGTGTCTCATGATGCATGTCTATGCGCATTTTAAAATATGCTTTTATTAACTGTCTATGCAGGAACTGCTACTGTATAAGAACTGTTGAAATTATAAAGCAGAAGTATAGTAATTAAGATCAGCCAATAAGGATTTGAAGGTATCCTATGGTAGATGCCCTATAATTCTAATAATTCTAATGTGGACAATACAATCTTGAAACACACTTTAAAAGATCACATGTATTTAAATAAGCCTAAGTGAACCAAAAAAACACATTTCAATTCTCCTCTGCGGTCATTACCTTTTAAATATTTACATTGTATGTCTCAGCGGTAATGAACACTGAGCCGGATATTAGTGCTTAGATAGTTTTATCATATTTTGTTATGCTTTTATACCATTAGTGGATTTTTATATCTGCTTCCAGGAGCCAAGGCTCCACTGTGGGTTTGTGATTTCAAATT
>CM060275.1:3097963-3151313 GCA_030684275.1 Acipenser oxyrinchus oxyrinchus
AAAGCCTAGAGAGGTATGGTAAAGCATATAAATAAAATGTAGCAAACCATGGTGAACTATTGTAAATGCATAGTATAACCATGGGAAAAGCATGGGAGGCTGCAAAAGTACCCTAAAATGTACTGGCTTTCTAAAGAGTCATACCATTTTTATTTATTTTTTATGTGGTACTGTACCACACTAGATTGAGACTAGAAGCGCCAATCCAGTCATTTTAACAGGTAGCTTTTAAACAGCTGTAATATGATAATGAAAGACAAATGAGCGTATCATACACAAAAGTGTTATTTATGAACATCAAATCAAGCATTTGCATAGCAGAAACACCATATTTAAATGGAAAACTTTTTTTTTTCAAAAGGAGCAGTACAAAACAAGAAAAACAGAGTATTCCACTGTCTCAGGCTTTTTGCCATCGGTTCCAAGCGGCACTTTTTGTGCATAGAGCTGAGAATAATCCCTGTTTTGTTCTTTTGCACTTCTAAACACTGATGGTGGCACAGTCGCTGTGCCTGAACAGTGTAGTCAAGTGCAAGGGTGCTCGCAAGCCTGGAGCTGAAGGGGTAGTTCGCGTCTCGCCTTATTTACAGTTCCTACCAGGGTGTTTTGCAGTGATGTGAAAAAATTGTCTGTGGTCACATTCTTCCCTTTGTCGAGGTACGGCTCTGTCAGCCTCAGCACCACACTGTCTCCCAGTCTCTGGCCAGCAGGGCGAGTGTCATCCCTGCCCAGATAGGGGAAACCATCGACGAGATATTTTGAAACAACTTCCGCTGCCAGCTAGAACTTGATGCCAAACTTGTCAGGTTTGTTAGCCATATACTGGGTGAATGGACAGCATGATTTTGTAGGAAACAGCTGCTCATCTACTGTGATGTTTTGGCCTGGCTTGTAACAGGCAATACTGTTTGTAATGAAACCATTCCAAATGTCCGATGCCAGGGCACATTTATCAGTCAGAAGGCGTGTGACTCTTGTTGCTCTCACATGAAAACAAATATATCGCATTATTTCTCTGAACCGATTGCGTGCCATTGTCTGAGGAAAAAATAAACTCTCCACTGCTTGGACCACAAGCTCTCCATATGAACAGTTTTGCCCTTGTATGCGCCACAAACATACAACATTGCAATAAATGCTTGCAACTCCCCACAGATAATGTCCATGAATCATTATTTTGTATGCGATGTGCCTGTGTTACTGTACATTGTACTATGTGCAGTAGCATTTGCATGTTGCTCAGCAACATAAAAGCACTCAGTACAGTGTCAATGCTGCATCTGGCGTGCGGTGCTGGACCTGGTGTTTCAGTCACTATGTTTTCAGAAGTGTGTCTTCTCACACCCTCCCCTGAATTTTATACGTTCTAAGGCAGTATCGTCTTTTCCGATCTCTTGCAATCCACTGCTTGGTGTCGATGCAGCAGGAGATGTTGTCCCTGGTGATGGTGGTGTTGAAGCTGGCATGGCAGCAGGGGTTGCAGCAGACTGAACTTGCCCAGCTGGCAAGGCAGGTGATTCACCTGTTCTGCGGCTCAAACGTTGTTGTTGTCCATCCATCAACAGTCCACAGCACCTTTGACCATTGTTCCACTGTCCAATTTATGTGTTCTTGTGCATATTCTAGCCTTTTAGTCTTGTTCCCTTTCTTAACAAAAGTATTCTTACTGCAACACATCCTTTAAGTCCTGATTTAAAGAGTGACCTTCGTACTGTTGATTTGATGGACATCGACACCTGTGCCTTCTGCCAGTTCTGTTGTCAATTTAATGCTTGTCTTCTTTTTATTCCTTAAGGATATTATCTTCAAGTATTGCTCATCCTTGTTAGACAGCTTTTTGGGTCTTCCAGTCCTGGGTTTGTCAATTACAGATGATGTTTCTCTGTACTTGTTGATTATACTTCGGATACTACACATTGAAAATTGAGTGATGCGATCTATTTCACTCAACGTTTTTCCTTCTTTACGCAAGACAAGTTTGTTATGATAGTAGAAAACACCAGTGGAGGCTTTGAGTAAATTGTTGATGCTCATAATGCATCAGAGTAGAGAAATGCAACATGTCTAAGACTTTTGCAGTAGTGTATATGAGGAAAAACCCCGCCTTTGTAGGAGGAAACCTCTGGTCCTGGCGGAGAGATGGCCCCCACTCCGGACATGCTAGCTATACTTGTTGAGCAGAAATACTATCAAGGAGAGAAGAGTGAATATAAGTATCCACTGCTGAGGTAGGATTGGTTGATTTTAACTTTGGCTGCTGATGTTGCTGCACCTATATGGAATGAATTGGAGAATAGGATTGGGGAAGAAGAACGGCTTTAGAATGAGCTGAGGCAGAAGATTGCAAATGTATGAAATTAGTTGTAAACCAGTTCGCTGAATGGAGGAATGAGTGGAGGAAAAGGTTGAGCTGAGGGAGTCGGACGCCTGAATTGAGCAATCTGTAAATGAGAAAGAGCATCAGCAGTGTTAGTAGTGATACCTGGAAGGTGTGGGGCTTCAAAATAAAATTATTAATAACTGAAATACAGACTAGCTGGTGAAGAAGTTGCATAATTATAGGGGAAGAGGAGCGGCCTTTATTAATATGAACAGTAGATTGATTATCACAAAAGATTAAGATAGATTTTTCTGCCAAAATGAGCCCCAAAGTAGGCTGCGACAACAATAGGAAATACTTCAATAGTTGTTTTATTTCTGGGGCCAGACATCTGTGAACCATTGACTAAGAGAACACCACCAAACCGATAGAAGAAGCATCCATATGGAGTGAGAGGTCATGGGGTCAGCATTGAAGTTATCGTAACACAGAGAAAGGCCATTCCAGTGCTGTAGGGAGAGATCTGAAAGGACTGAATGAAAGAGCGAATGCGTTCCAATTTATTGAGAGGCAGTCTGGCTTCAAATCGAATAGTATCCAAAGCTGTTCCTAGGAACTCACGAGTGTGAACTGGACCAATGGTTTTTCCCTGTGAGAGGAGGAACTGACTGCTGAGAAGAGAGACATGAGTTCTAAAAGTGCTTCAGCTGGAGAGGCTGATGGAGGAGATATAAGGAGAAAGTGAATGTCATTCAGATGAAAGACCGGGCAGATGGGATCGGAATGAGCATCGCCACAACTACCTGTGAAATTAACATCTTTACCTTCAATAATATTGCATCTCAGTTGAGGTGAGAGTGAGTGCAATTAACTACTGAAACAGCAGAGGATCCTGAAGTAGAGGCGGTCGCTAAAGTCAAGATTGGCTGCTTGAGAGCAGGTGTGGGCGTGGCTGAAGCAGCAGGAGAGGCGAGCGCTGCAGCAGGTGCTCTACTGATGAGGATGTAATGGCTGCCTATAGTAATGGAGGTGGATAGAGGATGAATGAGTTGATTGATATCGTTAAAAATCTGATAACGCAAATGGGAGGAAGGATCAGATGAAATTGAAAGCTGAGGGGTTGTAGATGCTGAATCGGAGGCGAGTGAAGCTTGCAAAGTAACGGGGGTGGAGCATGATTAGTTTTGATCTCTGCTGAGTCTTTTGAGGAGGACAGACAGACTCGTCTGAAATGGAATTGCAGTATGAAACAAATAAAGCAGCCCGATCGCACCCTGCTTCAATGGGCAATCCTTTTTGAAAAGGCTTTCATGAGTCTGTCGATGGGCCAATCCTTGTAAAAAAAAAAAAAAAAGTTGTGGTGGAAGAGAAATGGCAGCGGGCACAGCTGGATAAGCAGGGATCGAAGCATTATCGGTGGATTATTTGTTGAAGGAAGACAACCAGGAGAGAGAATTTCTTCATCTGAGTCAGATGAAAATGAAAGCTGCCTCGGGTGAGTCATTTATATGGATTGAAAACAAAGGTTTTGTTTTAAGATTGGGTCTGCAAGTCTGCGTGGTAACCGCAAACTGAAAAGCAAGATGAGAATGAGGAAGCTGGCTACAATTTAAATAGGGTGACTGACAGGTAATTAAAGGTTGACTGACAGATATTTTAGCGGGATGACTCAGGGGAGGAGTCCTGGCTCCGGCCCCCCTGAAATACACAAAGGTCCTACTACTAAGACTACGACTACTACAACTACTACGACTAATAATAATAATAATAATAATAATAACAATAATAACAATAATAATATTTTCTTTTTTTAAAATACTTTTTCTTAATGTAAATGAACACTATTATTTACAATGGCATTAACAATATGACGTGTATGTTGTTTATTTTAGGTTTAAGGTGAATATGCTAGTAAATACATAACGTTAATGTAAATGGGAGTATATACTGGTAACTTTATACAGATTTATACAGATAGAAATGAGTACTCCTGCATGGTTGTGACAGAGAGAGAAAGAATTGAACTGTAAATCTCCCTCCCGACCAAGAAAGGCGCTGGGTAAGGTTGATCGTATGCTTCCTCCTAGATGGACTGCCTTGACGGTAGGCGGAAACCGGAAGGTGACCATATTAGGGGAGCGCGTAGTTGCATGTACCTGGAAGGATTTCATTGCAATCAGCTGCGGGTTGTTTGCAAGGAGGAGGTTC
This sequence comes from Acipenser oxyrinchus oxyrinchus, assembly GCA_030684275.1. Taxonomy (NCBI): domain Eukaryota; kingdom Metazoa; phylum Chordata; class Actinopteri; order Acipenseriformes; family Acipenseridae; genus Acipenser; species Acipenser oxyrinchus. Next base: position 3,102,492 of record CM060275.1, read on the forward strand.
TGGGTACAAAAGGGGAGCAGCTACGTTAGTACGCCCCTTGCGCTGATGACAGTATCCAGCCGGAGCCTGTGTCTTGTTATTGTTTGTGTTTTGTCTCAACCAGAGGAGGAGTGAGAGTCGGGAGCTGCAGCCGCGGAGCCAGCACTAAAGACCCGGAGCACGTCCCTCACAGCACAACACAGCACAGCACAGCACCAGCACTCACCACGTCCCCGGAGAAAGAGCACAGTTTCGTGCACGGAGGATTGTGGTCACAGGAGTGTTATTATTATTATTATTATTATTATTAGTATTATTTTTGTGTTTACCTCAAATAAACACGGACTTTTTGGGAGAACTCCTGTCTGGACTTTCACTTGTGTTTTACACCACTCACATCCTGTTCACAAGTGGTGTCAGAAACGGGATTTCACGATGGACCCAGCAGCACTGAACACCATGATGGAGGCTCAGGCACGGAGGCATGAGGAGACCTTGGCAGCAGTGATGGAAAGGATGAATGCCATGTTCCTCGCGCCAACCAGAGGAGGGAACCGTGGCTGAACCAACAGTGGCTCCTCCAAAACCCAAAGTGGTGAAGATGTCGCTGGAGGATGATCCCGAGGCCTATTTAACATCTTTTGAAAGACAGGCGACAGCAGCCCTATGGCCTCGGGAGTGGTGGGCTACCCAGCTGGGACCCAATCTGATCGGGAAGCCCAGGCAGCCTACCATGCTTTAACCCATGAACAAGCCATGGATTACGATGTGGTAAAGAAAGCCATCCTTCAGCGACTGGATATAACAGAGGAGACGCACCGCCGGTTCAGGGAGTACCAACGCCCGCAGGAGTCCGACCCCAGTCATGGCCCAGCAGTTGGTGGACCAGGTGACCCGGTGGCTCTGCCCTGGCGAGCGAACAGCTGAAGAGGTGACCGAACTGGTCACCATTGAACAGTTTATACAGTTGCTGGGGCCAGAGGCCAGCAATTGGGTCAGCCGGCACCGGCCCACCACGCTGGACGCAGCGGTCAGGTTGGCCGAGGGATATGAGGACTCCATGCCCACACCGCTGCCCACCCCGATACATCCGACGCCGACCTTCATCAGACCCAGGATGGCAGGCCCAAGGCCGGGGCCCCTTCACCCACGCACACCCTTCCCTACCGGACCAGCACCTTCTCAGTCCCCAACGGGTGGCCTCGCTCCACAACACTGGAGGCCGAGGTCAAACCCCAGCTGGGGTAGAACAGGGGCCCCCTCCCCGCTGCCAGGTCGGCAGCGGGACAATCAGGCTCCGTGGGCGCCTTCCCCTCTGGAATGTTACCGGTGCCATGGGGTCGGCCACCTTGCCCGGAATTGCCCCTCAGCAATGGAGTGTGGTGCGGCTTCGTATTATTTGGTACCGGCGACAGGTAAGTCCAGGGTAATGCTTGGGAGGGACCTTGTATTGTTGATGTGCGGGTTGGTAATGTGAGCACCCACGCATTAGTGGACTCAGGGTGTGGGCAGACCTTGATTTCGAAACTCTCTTAGAAGGGGTACCTTGGTGGTCACGTGGGTTAGTGGTCATCTCCTGTATCCATGGAGATAGCAAGGACTACCCCCTCACTAAATTAGATGTGACAGTTGGTAGTCACACCCGCCGTGTAATTGTGGCGGTGGCAAAAAGGTTGCCATACCCGGTTATTTTAGGTCGAGACTGGCCATGTTTCGGAATAATTATAAACCAAAAGGTACAGCCAGTCTCCGGTAAGACCATAGGAGCAGCAGGGGAAACTATTGGGGATATATTTCTGCTGCATGCTGATCTGTTTCCCTCTCGGTTCCACCCAAAAAAAACTAAACGAGAGAGAAGGGTGGAAAAATGGGAGGGCGCATCAATGAAACAAGGTTGGGGTTTGGTGGGAGACTCCTCCACGTCTGATAAACGCCAGGGAAAGGGGATTGGGATCCAGTGTGACCGACCGGGCCGGGTTACTGAGACCCCAAGTGCTGAGGCTACCATATCCCCGCTCGATATACCGAAGGTCTGGGACCGAGATGTTGATCTAGCGTATGAACAAAAAAATGATCCTACGCTGGCTAACCTCTGGGGGCAGGTTTGGTCTATCGAGGGGAAGGAAGTAGATGGCACTCGGCCGCTCACCTACCCTCACCACATTGTGCTTGGGCATTTGCTGTATAGAGTATCCCGAGCCCCGAGCACAGGTCAGACTGTAACACAATTACTCGTTCCTCAGTCTTTTCGACATGAGATCATGCGGTTGGCTCATGATGTCCCTTGTTCGGGCCACTTAGGTAGGGAAAAGACTCAGGAACGAATATTGGCTCGATTTTACTGGGCGGGAGTGTACAGTGAGGTGAAGCGGTATGTGGCGACCTGTAGGGAGTGCCAACAAGTAGCGCCGGGCGGGTTCGCCCGCCCCATTGGTTCCACTGCCTCTGATCAATATTCCCTTTGAACGCATTGCAATGGATATAGTGGGCCCATTGAGCCAGTCTGACTGTGGATATACGCATATTTTAGTAGTGGTGGACTACGCGACCAGATATCCAGAGGCAGTACCATTGAGGTCCACTAGTGCATTGGCGATTGCAAAAGAGTTAGTGCAGATCATAGCGAGAGTAGGGATCCCCAAAGAAATTCTGACTGATCACGGAACTAATTTTATGTCACAGTGTTTAAAAGAACTGTATAAATTATTACAAATTCGATCCATTCAGACCTCCGTTTATCACCCGCAATCGGATGGTTTAGTGGAACGTTTTAATCAGACATTGAAGCAGATGCTGAGGCGGTTTGTCAACCAGGAGCAAAAACATTGGGCTAAACTCCTTCCCTACCTGATGTTTGCAGTGAGAGAGGTGCCTCAGAGCTCGACCGGTTTTCTCCCTTTGAGCTGCTGTATGGGAGACAACCACGAGGTGTCCTTGATCTTGTAAAGGAAGGATGGGAAGAGCAAAATAAAGATGCTAAAAACATAGTGAAATATGTAATTATGTTAAGAGATCGCCTGCAATTGGTTGGTCATCTGGCACACGAGAACTTAAAACGGGCTCAGCATCGGCAAGAGCAGCAGTACAATAAACAAGCACGGATTCAGACTTTTCATCCAGGAGATAAGGTACTGCTGCTACTTCCCACTTCGGAGTCTAAACTGTACGCTAAGTGGCAGGGACCATATGAGGTGATGCGGGCAATTGGTAATGTAAACTATGAAATCAGACAACCCGATCGCCGTAACAAAACAGAAATTTATCATATTAATTTATTAAAACCCTACAATGAAAGGGAGGCCCTGTTTATAGCCAATGACAGTATAGAAGAGGATTTTGGTCCCTCTGTCAGTACACCAGCTACAGTTAACATTCCGATGGGGAACAATTACTTCCTGATCAGAAGTGTGAACTCCGTGGGTTAGTGAAACAATTTGGTGATGTTTTTCTGACTTGCCTGGCAGAACTAATATGATTGAACATGCTATTATTACTCCAGCAGGTGTCAGGGTTCGAGAGAGACCGTATCGAATCCCGGAGAGCCGCAGGGGTGCCGTTGGTCGGGAGGTGGGGATATGCTCGAGCTTGGAGTCATTGAGCCTTCCCGAGCGAGTGGAGCAGCCCGATAGTGATGGTGCCTAAGAAGGACGGCTCCACTCGGTTCTGCGTGGATTTCAGAAAGGTTAATGCCATCTCCAAGTTTGATGCATATCCCATGCCTCGGTGGACGAGCTCCTCGACCGACTGGGAGGAGCGGTTAATTTCGACTTTGGATCTGACGAAGGGATACTGGCAAATTCCACTGACCCAGAGTTCGCAAGAGAAAACTGCTTTCTACCCCAGATGGCTTGTTCCATTTCCAGACCATGCCCTTTGGGTTGCATGGAGCCCCAGCTACCTTTCAGAGACTGATGGACCAGGTCCTAGCGCCCCATCAGCAGTATGCCGCTGCATACATTGATGACGTGGTGATTTTCAGCTCTACCTGGAGAGAGCATATTATTAGACTTTCGGCCGTCCTACAGTCTCTGAGGGAGGCGGGCTGACGGCTAATCTGGGCAAATGTGCATTCGGCAAACAAGAAACCCAGTATCTTGGCTTCCTTATGGGTAATGGGCGGTAAAGCCGATCGCTTCTAAAGTCCAGGCTCTAGTGGAGACGGCGATCCCGAGAACCAAACCGCAGGTGAGATCACTATTGGGGTTAGCAGGCTATTATCGCCGCTTTATCCCCGAGTATGCCACCATAGTTAACCCCTTGGTAGAGCTCACCAAAAGACGGCTCCAAAATAGTTAGGTGGACAGGGAGTGTCAGGGGCCTTTGACACGATTAAGAGGAGACTATGCCAGGCCCCAGCACTTATTTCACCAGATTTCAGTAAGGAGTTCATCCTCCAGACCGATGCCTCCCAGATTGGTCTGGGGGCGGTCCTGTCCCAGCAAGTTGACGGAGTGGAACACCCGATTATTACTTGCTGGGGCGTTCTTTCACTCTTGTCACTGATCATGCTCCTTTAAGGTGGTTGCACACGATGAAGGACAATAACGCTCGGATAACTCAGTGGTATCTGGCGCTGCAACCCTTCCACTATACCGTGATACATCGTGCGGGTAAGGAGCATCAAAATGCAGATTTTTTTTCAAGGGAGGGGGGCCCATTGGGGAACTTAGCATTGGCCGAGTGTGCCTTCGGCATCACTCTGAGGGGTGAGATGTGTGACAGAGAGAGAAAGAATTCGAACTGTAAATCTCCCTCCCGACCAAGAAAGGCGCTGGGTAAGGTTGATCGTATGCTTCCTCCTAGATGGACTGCCTTGACGGTAGGCGGAAACCGGAAGGTGACCATATTAGGGGGAGCGCCTAGTTGCATGTACCTGGAAGGATTTCATTGCAATCAGCTGCGGGTTGTTTGCAAGGAGGAGGTTCTGGGTACAAAAGGGAGCAGCTACGTTAGTACGGCCCCTTACGCTGATGACAGTATCCAGCCGGAGCCTGTGTCTTGTTATTGTTTGTGTTTTGTCTCAACCAGAGGAGGAGTGAGAGTCGGGAGCTGCAGCCGCTGAGCCAGCACTAAAGACCCGGAGCACGTCCCTCACAGCACAACACAGCACAGCACAGCACCAGCACTCACCACGTCCCCGGAGAAAGAGCACAGTTTCGTGCACGGAGGATTGTGGTCACAGGAGTGTTATTATTATTATTATTATTATTATTAGTATTATTTTTGTGTTTACCTCAAATAAACACGGACTTTTTGGGAGAACTCCTGTCTGGACTTTCACTTGTGTTTTACACCACTCACATCCTGTTCACAATGGTCCTTGCTTTTTATAGCTCCTCAGGGTGTAGCTAATCAGAAAGAAAACACTTGTGTGTTACATAACATTTAGTATATGTTTGTTAGTGGCCAAATAAGGTCATTGTTAACTATAAAATGAAAAAAAGCATTTCAGTGATTTCAGAAAGCAAATCGCAATGCACGTCTGTATTCACATTGAATCACATTCACTGCACCATTCCCAAAAGGATCTGTAAAGACTATATTTTAATCAAATCCTGCTCTAAACTTTGTAGGTTTTTTTTGGACTGATTTGAATCTAGACATTAGCAGAACTGAAGATTTATTCAACTAATAATCTCCTCAAATGAAATGCAATTGTTGCTTCTTTCTCCTGAATTATCGTTCCAATGGTCATATTGAGTTCTTCTGCTCTCCTGCGTGCATTTGAAGATTTGTGATTTGAAAGTTTATTGTCTAATCATGTTTCGCTCATCCCATGGAAAAGGTCACTGTGAAAAGCATGCAGTTGAGGCATCCTAATCTAAAATAGTAAAATATATTCATTACAGAAGTGTGTTATCTCAAATCCAGACACTGGGAGGGTAAAGCTGTTGCAGGAGCTGCATTCATGATGTTCAAACTAACATGTAAAAAAGTAACCAAAAAGAACAACCTAAAGCTGTGGCAAAACAATGATAGGTGACAATCAATGTAGACCTTAAATCAAAACACAATGATGTAATACTTGTACATCTCCTTACACACAGCATTCCACAGATAATGCATACTACTGACAGAAAATACCCCAGTCTTCTATTCAACACATGATGTAATACTTCAACATCTTACACACAGCATTCCACAGATAATGCATAATACTGACGGAAAATACCCAGTCTTCTATTCAAAACACTATTAACACATGTCAGCCCCAGTTACAATTGCAGGCTGGCAAACCTGGTCTCTTCATCTTGCACTGATGCAGAGTTACCTAATGAGCGTAACATGCCAAAAAACACATGAGGGCAGACAGCTGGGGTGTGAATTAAATATATTATCAGGGAAATATTGGGAGTACAGTGCTGTGCAAATTTATTACACCACCCCATTGCTTCTGTTGTTTTGATTTGTTGTGCATATGAAATCAAACCACCGTAACTGAAAATCTTGGAAAATTGTCAAAATAGGCATTGTCTAATTTAATTGATAACTTTAATAGTACACATGTGCAATTAATTAAAAATAGTAAAAAAATAAAAATAAAAAGGAACATATTGCCAGAAATGGTTATTTAAGATGCCTATTCTCACACCCAGAGGTTTTCATGCAGAGGTTTTCATGCAGATCGGCATATAAAGGATAGAAATGACCAATCCTGGGGGTTCTAATACATGTGCAGCTACTGGAGGTGAATTACTATTTAAATAGGAAAACATGCTACATACCAGCTACCATCTGCTCTGTCATTGATCAGATTGCAGACTGTATATGGAACTGGCTCCAGATTGCAGACTGTATATGGTAGGGTTACCATGTGGCTCCAGATTAACCGGACGCTGTGAGACAGAACGGGATTTCAAACTTGCCCCTAAATTGAAATAAATGAATGTGTAAATGAACCATCCTCAGCTACAATTAATAATGCTGCTTAAATACCTGCATGCGTGTTAAATAATTGTATTATACTAAGAATGAATTGCAGCCAGTCGCTATTTTTTCTGTTTGTTAAAACTGCAAATACAATCAAAGCATCATCATCTCGTTGCTCTATCGATAGATTAGCTATTTGTTCATTAAGATCTGATCAGAAGCAGCTGATCAGTGTGACTTGTTTGCTGCACCCAAGCAATTCCACCACAGCAGGATTAATCTCAGCAAAGGTGGAGCTCATTTATATGTGAATTACTTTCAGTTTAGGGGAATTTTGAAATCCCGGTCTGTCTCAAAGCATCTGGTTAATCTGGAGCCATATGGTAACCCTAGTATATGGAACTGGCTCCAGATTGCAGATTGCATATGGAACTGGCTCCAGATTGCATACAGTGTATATGAATTGGCCCCAGATTGCAGACTGCATATGGAACTGGCTCCAGGCTGTCCCAGTCTGACATTGGAAAGAGACTGGTTTCCTGATAGTGACGGGAATGTGTGTTTCATACTGCTGCCCCTGAGGGAATGTGAATGAGTTTCACAGTACAAAAGGGAAATAAACGCTGTTGTTTGAGATTGATTCAGAAATAAAGAGTCTCAAAAGAACAACATATAATGTAATCCTAAAACTCAATACAGCTCTTTATCGGAGGTTTTTGGTCTGATTTCTTCATGTAATTTGCCACCGGTTTAACATTAGATAACAAAACAACAAAACCCTACTGATCACTCAAAGTGTCAGTATAAACAAGGCTTGTGATTTTACGATTTTACCAGTTTCAGGTTCAAATTCGTTTTTTAATATATCACCAGAAAATGCTGTAACAATATTACCAGACAGGCAGTTGCTTCAGCAATGACATAAATTAAAAGTAAAGATTATCTTCTAAACCAAAGAACATGATGTCTTATATTTTAATATGCCTTTGATGCTGTAAGATCAAACAACGGAAAGTTAACCATTTTATTTGACCCCAAATTCATAGAATTTCATACATCATAACAATGTAGTTTGGGTGTTCTCAAGGAGAGCAGAAGATCACTGGTGACTGTGTCTCTATAAATCTATGGAAACATGTTCTTTTTCCTCCAGAACAGCAGGGAGTTCAATTTACAAACTACATAGAATCCTGGGGGTCAGTGACAGGACAGGAAGCACACTCAGACACTGAGGCAAACTCTCACTAACAGTGTGATAGTGGATACAAAATCCACTTCAAACCCATCAGCTTCAGAAGAGAAGAAACTACACAGACCTTTAGTTCTAAAAGGGTATTTAATTTGTCTTCTTCTTTATCATTCATTACAGCAGAGAAAACCCAAGGGGGGAAATGAAGTGAATTTGACTCTTAAAATGCATCTCCACTGATCACTTGACAGAAGAACAGGGTTTCTCAAAGGGTTTCTCATTCCTACATAACTGTACAGAGATAACCCTGGGTTAACTGGATGAAATAGTCTCATGTCATAAACGAGTCTACTCTCGTTATACAGTCTGGTTAGTACGTTGCATTCTGAAATCATTTTCCACACATTTGTCATGATGTTGCACAATAAGACAGTATGAAGGTATGCTAAGCAGTGTTTTTACAGTGCGTCTGCACATACAGTATAGATAGGGTAATACTGTACCAAATTGTTAAGCATCATACACATTACACCACAGTACATTAGGTACCAGAAAGCAGCAGTTTAATTTAGGTGCTTCTTAATATATTAAGGTAAAAATTATTTTTAAAAAGCATGCAAAGAACGAACTGTCCTTACATCTGTCATTAAAAATGAAAATCTTTAGCTACTAGTGCTAATAAGAGGTAGAGCAATAAACCAACTATCCTTTAATTACAGACCTGAGCCTGGGGTTTCTATGGCTTGTCTGCAGTTCAACTTTGACAGATTAAACTACGTTTTTAAAACCAGGAATAGGAGTTTGTATTTCCATCCTTGTAGTAAAGAGAGGCAGGATTGTCGCTCCTGCCAAGTTAGTGCTTTTCTATACAGGACCTTATGGGAAAACTAGGGTATCAGCACAACGATCCCAACTGTTTAAATGCCATTCTGCTTGTGTCTGTACCAATCTAGACAAGCCAACAACACAAAGCATCTGCTGTACTATCTGTTGAGAGAGAAATAAGCGGTCCAAAAGGGGAAATCCCCTTCTTGTTGTTCCTGTTGTTGTTGAAGAACATCCAGTTATAGAAAATCTATTGATCCTGCAGTGTATAGCAATGTGAAAGAGAAATGGCCAGCCATTCCAGTAGAGTTGTGCACTGCACACTTCCGTTTTGAATTGAAACAGATATTTTATTCATGTTCTGTTCTTCAAGCTGAAACACTGAGCAGGGGGCAAGCTCCCTGTTCCCGCATGTGTTTTTGCTTGAAGTCAGATCAATTGGATCCTGCTCCAATACCTGAACAAAGACTGTCCATTTCATTGCAACTAAAAAGCAATCAACATCTTTTCACCCAGACTTGGTGGCCTGCCAGCCTTTCTTTTACACAGTGTGTTCAAAAGACTTGCTTTAAATGATTTCTGTTTCTTTTAAAACAATAGAAGTTCACAATCCCATGCCTTGTCAATCAGTTTTTAGAACTTTATAGAAAATCTATGTGCATAGATTATCATTTCAGGCACCACTTCATTTGTTCATGTCAAGGCTAATACTTCTCATGCTAAGCCAAGACAACTGCTTTTCCATGCAAAGGTTGATATTGATTTTTGTCTGCTTGTTTATGATGTAAACCAATGCTGATTTCAAAAATAAAACACATCACTGAATCATTACTCAAATATTTTTTTCTCGTTGTCAGATGAAAGTTCCTTTTTGATCTTCACCTTTTCATGATGTTTGCAATCATTCTGATTGGTTCTTTTTACAATTACTTAAATATGTGTTAATCTGGTTTGACCTGATTTCAGTTGCCTATCGTATAAGGCTAGATCAGCCAAATATCTTCACTGTATTTTTTTTCTAAACCTTCAGTGAAGAATGAGTACTTGTAACAAACAGAAAATGACACAAAAACAAAATGTTATATTGACACATTTTGATCCTTTATTGTACTGAGCCCAGTGCTCTTTTCTCTCTTATAGGGGTAGATGTACAGTTGACCCTGTCTTCTGTTCATATCAGAATCTTTTTAAATGATTCTGGGTGGGCTGGAAGACAAAGGCTTCCATACACAGACGTCACCCTCAGTCACGAGGGAGATGTTGTTGTAACCGGCAGTGTCGCTGACGTGAGAGGAGTCTCTTTTAAATAGTGGTGTAGACTGCCAGTTCATGCCCAGCCTCTGTCCTGTGACATTAATGCTGTGACTCGGGTCTCACAGATTGGCTGCAGCCCATCACTGAGGTTAAAAGGAGCAAGAGTGTAACGGGCAGTGGTGTGTGATAGTCTACCAGTAAGGAGTCTGTATAGATTTCAAATAAAATATTGGTCCAAACCTACAAAAATGACTATTAGTAAATGAACACATTTCAGAAAGCATCTTTCTTGTAATATAATTTGTTACATGTACATATTTATAAGTGAAAATGACCACTAGGGTTGTATTTTCATCACACTTCAGAAATTGTATCTTATAAACCAGATCTAAGCTGAAACAGCAAAATATAATTATAAAAACAGGCATAATGGGATATTAAACAGGTAAGAATTAGAATATTCTGGAAATATAGCTGGTATAAATATCCCTTTAATGTTCCACAGTAATGTATGAAAGAGTAAAGCTGTCACCGAAGACTGATGGTCCTGTGCTGCAGGATGAATAATCCAAACAGCTCTGACGTATTATCTTTATTCCAGCACAGCTGCATTACTCAAAGTCATGAGAATATTTCCACCGCTATGGATCATGGTCGTTATTATGAAGCCGTATCTATTGATCTCTCAAAGGTTAACTCAGTGGACCATAATCATCTTCCCAGGATGCTCGTGGGTCTGGGCATATACAATATTGAACAGCACTGTTTTGTGTTTTTTTGCTATTTTATTTATCATTTCTTGGGTTACTATATGAAAATACTTGCTCGGTTCCTTTGCTGTTCACTACAGTGGTATCTCAGGGGTTTTCAGCTCTTTTCCAAGTCAATTTACAACTGTCTGGTTAAAGTTTATATTCCAAGCTAGAATTGTGTATAATTCTAATGTTATTAACATTAACCTGAACCAGCCATGGGTTCAGTTTCAATTCAGTTTTACACAGAGCACTGCTGCACTTTATCGTGTTCATCGTCTAGCTGTAACGTTCTGTTAATGAAATCGTGAGTAAGTCTTGCATCTGGCTCCTTATCTATTATTATGCATGTCCTTGACATTCTAACTAAATAATGAAATCAGCTTTATTTTTCTTCCTTCTTTTCCACTTCCATTAGCTACAAAGGTCACAAACATGCTGTTTTGAAAGAAACTTGTGTTACAGCAGTCATGTGCTGCAATGTGTGGTACTACATTAGGTTAAAGAACATTCTCAGTTTCCATGCCTTATTCTCAGAAAATCTGCCATGCACTTCCTGGTTCATTTCACCTCAGCAAAGTCAATCAATAGGGGAAGCAGCTGATTGGTTAATGAAAGGAAAGAAACCGTTGAAGGGGTGGAGACAATTTCACCCTCCAGGTGAAATAACAACGGAAGTGCAACACTATCTGAAAGCATGGTTTGCAAACAGAGATGTCTTACTGTAAATGGTACAGTACCATATATTATAATTAAGCACAAAAAAACTACATTTTCTGTTTTATATTTGTAATTAATTTAGAATGATTTGTAGATTTTATTTTTCACTTTGACATTATGGACTTTTTTGTGTTGATCAGTGGCAAAAACTCCTAATTAAATCCATTTTGATTCCATGTTGTAACACAATAAAATGTGGAAAAGTCCAAGGGGGGGTGAGTACTTTCGAGAGCCACTGTATACAACATTTTTTACGGTACATGAAACTTGGACAAAAAAATTCTCCATCACATGGACACTGAGCATATGAAATGCCGTTAGCGCACATTTAATATAAATAATAATAATAACACAGACAGAGCGGATCATTCAGAACAAGAATGCTTCCCAACCTGCTTTCTGAAATCTGCGATTCTGCATTAAAGTACACGGAGTTACAAGTTAAGTTTTATTGGGTTTATTCCCCCTTGTTTACAGTTGGTGATGCGATTGAGAGGTTTGTACCTTACCTTGGAAATAAGAAATATGAAAAGCCAGGAACAGTGAGCCTTTTCATTATTCAGTATGATTTAGTAAGCCCTTTATTCCAAATTTGGTGCAATCACTTGAAGCTAATAAAAGAGTCAATCCAAGACAAATCAGAGCACCTTGAACACGACACCATCTCAGATTTTAATGAGACTTGTTACCTATGGTGTTCTTAATTTCAAACTGCAGCTTGCTTGGACCCTGGGTTCATTGTTTCAGGTTCTGAGCAGATCCACTGACATTCATATTGCTATTGAAATATCTTGTTGAGAAAAATGAACAGTATATCCCGAACATGTGTGAAAATGTACATATTTACTACATTGCAATTTGTATAAAAACAAAATGAAGCAGCATAAAGAGTTTACAGCACAATTAAGACCATCATATACAGGATTGTCTTTTTATGATGCTGCCAATCAGTCTGGATAGTTCTAAATTCTGTTGTTCCAGTATTGGGATTTGTATCAGTTTCTCTATTGCTCTGTCTAACTGGATGATATCTTGCTTATAGGAGCAACAAAACCACTGCATGTTTAAACCTAAATTAAACAACTGCATTTGGAGAATCACTTTCCTTAGAGTAAGCTTCACATCTGCATTGCAATGCAGCATAACGTCTGTCACTCTGCAGTTGGATTTGAATAAATGCAAGAAAAATGGGATTGAATGCAACATAAAAAAACAAAAGGGGCATATTTTCTAGGTGTTTCCTCCATTCTTCAACTCCTGATTTTTGAAAGGATAAAGAAATCATGTTAATATGACAAAATAAAATATGTAGTGCTGAAGAACTTGAAATATATAACTTGAAAATATGGCCCTAAGTCACTAAATATGAAAAAGTAATTCAATGCTAGATCTCTCAACACTTGTTGTATAACTCATAATAAACTGCTCAAAACAGCGTTACAGATTACCCATATTCCATATTCCAAACCAGCAGGCCATTAACACAGGAGGAGTAAAACCAACAGGTGATTAACACAGGAGGAGTAAAACCACCAGGTCAAACACAGGAGGAGTAAAACCACCAGGTCAAACACAGGAGGAGTAAAACCACCAGGTCAAACACAGGAGGAGTAAAACCACCAGGTCAAACACAGGAGGAGTAAAACCACCAGGTGATTAACACAGGAGGAGTAAAACCACCAGGTGATTAACACAGGAGGAGTAAAACCACCAGGTGATTAACACAGGAGGAGTAAAACCACCAGGTGATTAACACAGGAGGAGTAAAACCACCAGGTGATTAACACAGGAGGAGTAAAACCACCAGGTGATTAACACAGGAGGAGTAAAACCACCAGGTGATTAACACAGGAGGAGTAAAACCAACAGGTGATTAACACAGGAGGAGTAAAACCACCAGGTGATTAACACAGGAGGAGTAAAACCACCAGGTGATTAACACAGGAGGAGTAAAACCACCAGGTGATTAACACAGGAGGAGTAAAACCACCAGGTGATTAACACAGGAGGAGTAAAACCACCAGGTGATTAACACAGGAGGAGTAAAACCACCAGGTGATTAACACAGGAGGAGTAAAACCACCAGGTCAAACACAGGAGGAGTAAAACCACCAGGTCAAACACAGGAGGAGTAAAACCACCAGGTCAAACACAGGAGGAGTAAAACCACCAGGTGATTAACACAGGAGGAGTAAAACCACCAGGTGATTAACACAGGAGGAGTAAAACCACCAGGTGATTAACACAGGAGGAGTAAAACCACCAGGTGATTAACAGGGGAGGAGTAATACCAACAGGTGATTAACACAGGAGGAGTAAAACCACCAGGTGATTAACACAGGAGGAGTAAAACCACCAGGTCAAACACAGGAGGAGTAAAACCACCAGGTGATTAACACAGGAGGAGTAAAACCACCAGGTGATTAACACAGGAGGAGTAAAACCACCAGGTGATTAACACAGGACGAGTAAAACCACCAGGTCAAACACAGGAGGAGTAAAACCACCAGGTCAAACACAGGAGGAGTAAAACCACCAGGTGATTAACACAGGAGGAGTAAAACCACCAGGTCAAACACAGGAGGAGTAAAACCACCAGGTCAAACACAGGAGGAGTAAAACCACCAGGTCAAACACAGGAGGAGTAAAACCACCAGGTGATTAACACAGGAGGAGTAAAACCACCAGGTCAAACACAGGAGGAGTAAAACCACCAGGTCAAACACAGGAGGAGTAAAACCACCAGGTGATTAACACAGGAGGAGTAAAACCACCAGGTCAAACACAGGAGGAGTAAAACCACCAGGTCAAACACAGGAGGAGTAAAACCACCAGGTCAAACACAGGAGGAGTAAAACCACCAGGTGATTAACACAGGAGGAGTAAAACCACCAGGTGATTAACACAGGAGGAGTAAAACCACCAGGTCAAACACAGGAGGAGTAAAACCACCAGGTGATTAACACAGGAGGAGTAAAACCACCAGGTGATTAACACAGGAGGAGTAAAACCACCAGGTGATTAACACAGGAGGAGTAAAACCACCAGGTCAAACACAGGAGGAGTAAAACCACCAGGTGATTAACACAGGAGGAGTAAAACCACCAGGTGATTAACACAGGAGGAGTAAAACCACCAGGTCAAACACAGGAGGAGTAAAACCACCAGGTCAAACACAGGAGGAGTAAAACCACCAGGTCAAACACAGGAGGAGTCCCTGGAACAACATAGAAACACGCCTTGGAAAGAATTGCAGGTCGTTGGTCTGATGATTGTATTAATGTCTGCATGAGCAGATCTCAAGATCCCCAATTCCAACGGTAACTATTTACTGACAGTAATTGAATTCCCAGCCCTTTTCATCCTCTCCAAATTGCTATTGATATCTACTGTTCTTCGGGGAGCTCATTAGATTGTGAAGTTAACATCTCTTAACATATTTGAAGTGGTGATAGCAGCAAAAATCCACTCAAATCCACTCCCACAGGAGCAGCCTGTCCCTTCACTATGTTGTATTTATTTGATATTCTCTGTTCAACATATTTACGTTTCTGTCTCAAATTGATATGTAACAGTTATAAAACAGTATGATAAACCATTATAAACTAAAGAACATGGACCCGACAATTATACAATCACACCTGGTGTTAAGTTCAGTTCAATTTATTACCAACAGTCAATTTAAACATTGTACTGTAGGCATGGTACATAAGATTACAACTGTTTCGCGTCCTGGCGTAGACTGTGGAGTCCCGTGGCAGATTAATTATCTGGATATAAGTTAATAAAGACAGTAAGTTAATTAAGTCAGTATTGCTGCTTTTGCTTCAGTGGTCAGTGAAGTTCTGATTTAATTTTACAATTCAAAATAAAATACACACGATTACAGAAAGGAAGCAGTGTGTTTGGTTTGCATATACTTCAGAAATAACCATTTATGCAATAACATTCAAGTTATTTTCACCCATACATTAAACATGTGGCTCTGTAGTCTTCAGAAATATCCACGTGGTTATGCGCTACTGAATGTTTATTTTTATAAGCTTCTTATGGAGCAATTAGAGAATAACAGAACTTTTATGTTTTCGAAGCAACATAATTTAGTTATTATTTAATAAAAAGTGTATTAACCCTTCAATATCCTAACCTGGATATAAGTTAATAAAGACAGAGTTAGTATTGCTGCTTTTGCTTCAGTGGTCAGTGAAGTTCTGAAGAGCAAGCAATGACGCTGGTCTATACCTGTCTACCTCAGACAGCGCCACCAACAGGCTGCCTCCCAGACTACAGGACTTTAGTATACACAAAAAAATATGCATTATTCAGATATTTCACAAGCATTGAATTATTCTTGTAGGTAAGTACTTTATTTGTGTTATCTTGTGGGTGCTACACAACAACATATAAAATATCAGTATATAGTTAATAGTCTACTACAGAATAAAGGTTATATCTACCCAGTCCGGGAGCTCGTTGCTAACTCAGGTGTTGGTCTGTGTTCCTTGATCTCAGGAGGTCCCTGAACCAGCAGCCCTGCCCCCTGTGACAGGATGGCTAAGTGGTGACATCAGGCCAGAATGCAGGAAGAAAAACAAACAAGTAAAATACTGCGGTGCAAAGGAGGCTGCGGCCGTTTATTTTCAAAAATAACAAAAATAAAAGGTTTAACAAAAACAAAACTCAAACACAAAACACACAGGTCAGGCTGGGCAGATGCTGTCACTGATCCTGTATAATGTATCATTTTTAACTTTTCTTTTCTCCTTTCACTCTCCCATACTCTGCTCTGTACACCCACCCAGAGCACGGAGAACTGAAGGCTTATATACAGGTGACCATCTCCCCGATTAGCAACAATTAAACAATTAATTAACTCAGGAGATGGTCACCTTCTGCACATGGTTTTTAATGCATTTTAGGGCAGCAGTTTGGAGTAGTGGTTAGGGCTCTGGACTCTTGACTGGAGGGTTGTGGGTTCAATCCTAGTCGGGGGACACTGCTGCTGTACCCTTGAGCAAGGTACTTTACCTAGATTGCTCCAGTAAAAACCCAACTGTATAAATGGGTAATTGTATGTAAAAATAATGTGATATCTTGTAACAATTGTAAGTCGCCCTGGATAAGGGCGTCTGCTAAGAAATAAATAATAATAATAATGTGGATGGGGCTTCCCATCCATGCTGTTAAACAATACAAAACAATAACAAAACACGGCTCCGACATCATATTTGTAATAAATAATAAAAATAACGATAACAATAATAATAATACCACAATACAAAATAATAAATTGCACAGGGGCAGGGGTACCCCGTTCTATAAATAAATAAATGCATGTACAGGGCTCCTCGCCCCGTTACACCCCCTGATAACACTGTTTGGTTGCGGATGGGCTCAAGGGCTGACCTGTACATTCCTGTTCTTATCTCGGTGCCCAGGACAGTTGTCTGCATTTATTTCCATTATATGGTTGTGCAGCTGTATTTCTGGTATTCAGCTTATCTGCAAGTTTCCATAGAACAAATGTCCTGTCCCAGGTATCACATCTCAGCACATCGTGACCCACCCAAACATAGCTATACAAGCAAAGCAAGTTACAAAACTGCAAACTGTAGAAATGTGCATTCAAACACACAAACACTGTTATGCAATATAATGTTATTATTACAATATAAAAATGAAGCTTATTCCTACAAGTATTCTAACCACAACAAGAAAACCCATATCTAATTCCACACGTAGCATGCCCTCCTACACAGCCCAGTCCTTTAGCACATTTGAATATATTTTTTGTAAACTTGGAGAAATCTCAGTTGGAATAAGAATATACTGTTTCTTTAAAGTAATTGTACATTAGTATATAAAATAATTGCATAATGCATTTATTCCCAGCTATATCAATGGGGAAAAGCATGAATGGAGAAAATGTTTGTAACTGTTTTGTTAGCTACAACTACCTTAACATTTTTAAGGTTTGATTGAAGGTGATTCTCAATGATAGGCAAGACTTTGTAAAGTAAAACATACTACTTGTTATCCACCTGTTCTCACAGAATATTCACACACCATTTACCACAGTGAAATGAAACAAAACAAGCTGCCAATGTTACAGAACTAGCAGCAAACAACTAAGGTGCACTGAGGAGCTCTTCAATTGCTGTAAGCTTTTTAACATGTTGTTTTAGAAAGAAGCGTGTTAACATAGCACCATGGTAATACATGCTTTGGGAAGATGACCCACAGAGCTGTTTCTTACAGCGAGACTCCCGGTCCTCACATCCCCTTATTTAAACATTCTGCACCTACATTCTGATTCTACTCAGTGGTCCCCAGAAAGACAGCTTCTTACTGCTTTGTTTCTGTAAACAGCCTTTTACACGCTGAGAAGGACAACAGCACCACACTCTCACTCCAGAGAGTAAGAACAACATGAGAGATTCTAGCAGAATGAAAACACTTCACACTTTCATGGAGAAGGGAAAACTATGGAACTACAAAGCTATGATTTTTACCACTGTCAATCTTCAGCATTCCCAGTCCCATGTCCACAACTGTCAACTAAAGCCTAGGTCACAGGGCATACCATTGCCAGTTTCTAAACAGAATAATAAGTCCACTACCTGGGTTCAATGTACATAACACAAAAGGGTGTCATGATCCTTCCAGAATATTCCTATACCACTAAACCAAAGGCTATACCAAATTCACAACACTATGTAGAGTGCAGTATAAATCACATGTCTGTAAAATATTATACTCTGGTTGGTTGTTAAGCTCAATGACATATTATTATTATTATTATTATTATTTATTTCTTAGCAGACGCCCTTATCCAGGGCGACTTACAATTGTAAGCAAATACATTTCAAGTGTTACAGTACAGGTAATACAAGTGTTACAGTACAGGACATAAAAACTTCAACAGTGTTCCGAATTCACTGGAAATATACCTGTAGTTTTTTTTTCCCCCTGCAGTGAGGGAGTTATTTTCCATGCTCAGTAATTGTTTTCTCAGTTACTTCCTGTGTCTGAGTGTGTTTTTTCCCAAATCTTTTAGTCTCTGGGCCTGTTGCATTGAAACTCTTTGCTTATTTTATATAAAAGTTCAGGGTCCCTGTTAGGACACATTATATTTGGTGTATGGTGCAGCTAACAGCTTGGAAATGATACATTTTCTTTCCCCTGTTCCATCCAGAAGCAGGCCTGAGAGCTGCTAGGCTTCTGTTTGAGGTGTGGTGCTGCTGGAGCTGGGAATGCTGGGCAGTGCTGGCTACAGAATTAGTGTTAGGGAAGGAGATCGAGGCATACCGTAATACCTGTTCTGATATATAAAAAGGGCTGTGTGTCTTGTTTTTGATATCCTCTTCTTGGTGCATAGTGTATGATATAGTAGACTGCAGGTAAATGTTTTAGCTAGGGGCTGTCTTAATATACAGTATATGTTACCAGAAAATGTGGCTGTAAAGTGGTTTTCCTTTTGTTGGTTTGGCCAAATAAATCATCTTTGTTTTCATTCAAATACACGCCCCCTTGTGTCTACCTAAAACCTGCATGCAAAATCAATTTCTTCACTTTCAAAAACATGTTTTTGCATTTCAGCTTGTATGTTGTTTCCTCAGCTGAGTTGAAGTACAGGTGCACAGTGTTGATGTTTTAGTTCCAGAACTTCATTAGCAGAGGTTTACTCAACATAAGCTGTGCAAATAACCACTGTGTGTAGAAGAGTGACTTTGCGCATTACACAACGTGTTATTCTAGTGCAAAGAGTATTACACACAGCCTGGCTTGCAGGAGTATTTCCGATGTAATGCTTTCTCTATAAATGATATGCATTGTATCCATTGGTATGTTATTCACATTGTTGGGTTTCACAAATTTAGCAAGCCAAACTATTGATGTAAATATAATGTTTTTTTGGTTGTGATAATGTTTTTTTTTTCCACTACATGTACACAATTAATTGTTCAATTCAATTATATTTTTTATATAGATTATGCTGCATAAAAATACAGCAAAATAACAAAGTCTAAATTAAGACGTTAAAATGAACAGAGTGAGGCTCCCGAGTGGCGCATCCTGTAAAAGCACTCGCTAGAGTGCAGGATGCGCTCTGTAGCCTGGACGTCGCCGGTTCAAGTCCAGGCTATTCCACAGCCGACAGTGGACGGGAGCTCCCAGGGGGCGGCGCTCAATTGGCCGAGCGTCGTCCGGGGGGAGGGAGGGTTAGGTCGGCCAGGGTGTCCTCGGCTCACCGCGCACCAGCGACCCCTGTAGTCTGGCCGGGCGCCTGCGGGCTTGCCTGCAAGCTGCCCAGAGCTGCGTTGTCCTCCGACGCTGTAGCTCTGAGGCGGCTGCACGGCGAGTCTGCAGAGTGTAAAGAAGCGGGCGGCTGACGGCACACGCTTCGGAGGACAGCGTGTGTTCATCTTCGCCCCTCCCGAGTCAGGGCAGGGGTGGTAGCGGTGAGCTGAGCCTAAAATAATTGGGCATTTCAAATTGGGGAGAAAATAATAAAAACTAATTAAAAGACTAAATTAAAAAAAAAAAAATGAACAGAGGGCCCTAAAGGCAATGGCAACCTAATTAGAACAATGATTCAAAACTACTCATTCCCTCTGATTAACCTATATAATGCATGATCAATGCACATTGAAACCCTGTTTGCCAATCACTTCATTCACAGCCACACTTTCAAAGCATGGTGTGCATTATATAAGAAGTGGGGATAAGGTTTTAGTTGTTTGTTGATCATTTCAAATTGTTTGCCTTCAATATAGAGCCTCGGCAGTGTTTTTACTGACCTTTGGCATGCCGTGTGAATGGACTGTTTGTGTCCCTGCTGTTCTATTAAAATATTTACGAGATTTGCAAGCACACATCAGATTGTTAATATAGTCTAAGACTGGAACTTTCCAGTGCAGTGATAGTATATAGATCGGATGGGAAATCAGAAATCTGTAGCAACTGGGGTGTTTAGGACTGTGAGTCGTCAGTCTATAGATGTAAGTTCTTTTTCAAGGGTTCAGAAAGTAACATATTTTGTTGAGCTGACTTGAGCTCTTAATGCGATCATTTTCAATGTATTCTTTGCTTCTGAACAGCAGGTGACCAAATGCAGCTGGGTGGAGATATCCAAATTAAGGGAAATCACAGCAAATTAAATAGATGTCAATTATACATATATAACAAATTGTAAGAAATATGGGTTCTAATTTATGTTTTATACATTAATATGGTGTAACGACGGGCAGTGTCGTGTGATAAACTGCGGTACAGATTCTCAAGTGTGACGGGCAGTGTTGTGTGATACACTGCGGTACAGATTCTCAAGTGTAACGGGCAGTGTTGTGTGATACACTGCGCTACAGATTCTCAAGTTTGACGGGCAGTGTTGTGTGATACACTGCATTACAGATTCTCAAGTGTGACGGGCAGTGTTGTGTGATACACTGCGTTACAGATTCTCAAGTGTGACGGGCAGTGTTGTGTGATACACTGCGTTACAGATTCTCAAGTGTGACTGGCAGTGTCGTGTGATACACTGCGTTACAGATTCTCAAGTGTGATGGGCAGTGTTGTGTGATACACTGCATTACAAATTCTCAAGTGTGACGGCAGTGTTGTGTGTTACACTGCGTTACAGATTCTCAAGTGTGACGCGCGGTGTTGTGTGATACACTGTGTTACAGATTCTGTCCCATGTCATTGAAATGAGTGGAGGCTAAAAGCTCTAAAACCATAATTACAGGCGAGCACGGCTCTTTAGCACAGGGTTTGCGCCCTGCCCCACCCTGGTACTTTGGGTTATATTTTCATTTTAGGTTTTTTAGATCGCTGTAAAATAATCCAGTTACCTTCTGTATTTTAAACCTGCCTCCGTTATACCTGACCTCTCACAAGATTTCAGCTTCCCAGTGAGATAAAACAAGGCCCCACACAGAAAGTAAATTGAGGAGACCTCTGAAAAGAAAAACACAGCTTTGATTTACAGTGCAGTTTGTGAGACTTTAAGACAAACTACGGTTTCTTTTAAGAATAAGTGATGGGGAAAGTGATATTAATATGATCAGATTAAGCACTGGAAATCAGCAGGGCCATAGGAGGCCACTGCTGGTAATAGTCCTAATGAATAATTAAGGATATAAAGCAAAATAGACAAAAATATATATTGTTTTGAATACAAAGCAATTGTTTTATACACTTTTAGAATCCACTATCTACAGTAAGTGTTTTTATTCTGAACATTTTATTTTAAAGTATATATTGCTTAATTCATTGATGTATGTGTTTATGTTTGACTTTTCCTTTAGTATCGTAATGTGTTTGCAGTCGTTCTGAGCTGTTCTTCCAGTATTGAGATGATATCAATCTGCTTTTACCTTTAAAGAGGGGATTGAAAGGTCACTTTGTCACATGATTTGAATGGAATGAGGAAGATAGATCAGTGCAGGCCCTTGGGATTCTCCAGAGAAGCTCAAAGCACACACAACGCCAGGTGAAGGCAGATTTAGAGAACAATGATAATCACTCACTATTGGAGCAGCACAACCCAGAACAATTACACTGTATCCAAACATCATTAAATACAGCCAAAATGACACTGAAGCTACTCACTATTTAATATAAAACTCATTTGCTCAAGGACATCATGTATTCATGTTCATACCTGTTCATACCTAACTATTGTTATTACTGGTAAAGGTAGAACTCCCTCCTAGTACCTCGTACATGCAGGGTTATGCTGTCTGACATTCGTAGCCACAGCTGTTAGGTGTGACTGGCATGTAAGAGATTGCAGAAGAAAGCAGTGGGTTGTGACAGGAAGCATGTAAAGAGTGGTAAACTGGTCTCAGCTGAGTGCAAGTCCTGCTGAGGCTGTCACTTTTTGGATATCTCAGGCGTGCAAGCTTTTGATTGTAGACTGATTGCATTCAACATGTATATTACAATTTACAAAAAAGGGGGTGGCTTGTTGTAAATCAAGTGGCCTTGTTTTCTAGTGCTTTAAGTTCAGCTTGTCAAAGTATTTATTAAAGTGGATTTGTAAGATCAATTATAAATGTACAATAGATCCATTTGAAATTGCAAATAAAATATGTGAGGTGCGTGTTTGCCTTATTCTAGCCCTCTGCATGTTCTGACTGCTGTGCTGCCGGTACCTGGCATGCTGTACCGCTGAGCTCTCACGCCGAACACACAATAACATTCAGCGTGATAGAAACAAAGTTTATATTTCTAAAACTGGTATGGACACATGGACTTTGACCAAACCACGTAGTTTCTTTTAATTGAGTTCCCTTTTCATTAATTCAGAGGGTGTCAAGCCCCAAATCAGATTTTTCAAATGTTTTCACTGTTGGAGATCCAATGCTTTCCAATGCATCACTATACCCTAAGGAGCTAGCTGCTGTTGTCACATCTCATTATACCCTAAGGAGCTAGCTGCTGTTGTCACATCTCATTATACCCTAAGGGGCTAGCTGCTGTTGTCACATCTCATTATACCCTAAGGAGCTAGCTGCTGTTGTCACATCTCATTATACCCTAAGGAGCTAGCTGCTGTTGTCACATCTCATTATACCCTAAGGGGCTAGCTGCTGTTGTCACATCTCATTATACCCTAAGGAGCTAGCTGCTGTTGTCACATCTCATTATACCCTAAGGGGCTAGCTGCTGTTGTCACATCTCATTATACCCTAAGGGGCTAGCTGCTGTTGTCACATCTCATTATACCCTAAGGGGCTAGCTGCTGTTGTCACATCTCATTATACCCTAAGGGGCTAGCTGCTGTTGTCACATCTCATTATACCCTAAGGGGCTAGCTGCTGTTGTCACATCTCATTATACCCTAAGGAGCTAGCTGCTGTTGTCACATCTCACAACTTCCTCTAGTTTAATACCCCTCTCTGGAATTCAAGCTGACTTGTTTCCTCTAGTTTAATACCCTCTCTGGAATTCAAGCTGACTTGTTTCCTCTAGTTTAATACCCCTCTCTGGAATTCAAGCTGACTTGTTTCCTCTAGTTTAATACCCCTCTCTGGAATTCAAGCTGACTTGTTTCCTCTAGTTTAATACCCCTCTCTGGAATTCAAGCTGACTTGTTTCCTCTAGTTTAATACCCCTCTCTGGAATTCAAGCTGACTTGTTTCCTCTAGTTTAATACCCCTCTCTGGAATTCAAGCTGACTTGTTTCCTCTAGTTTAATACCCTCTCTGGAATTCAAGCTGACTTGTTTCCTCTAGTTTAATACCCCTCTCTGGAATTCAAGCTGACTTGTTTCCTCTAGTTTAATACCCCTCTCTGGAATTCAAGCTGACTTGTTTCCTCTAGTTTAATACCCCTCTCTGGAATTCAAGCTGACTTGTTTCCTCTAGTTTAATACCCCTCTCTGGAATTCAAGCTGACTTATTTCCTCTAGTTTAATACCCCTCTCTGGAATTCAAGCTGACTTGTTTCCTCTAGTTTAATACCCCTCTCCGGAGTTCAAGCTGACTTGTTTCCTCTAGTTTAATACCCCTCTCTGGAGTTCAAGCTGACTTGTTTCCTCTAGTTTAATACCCCTCTCTGGAATTCAAGCTGACTTGTTTCCTCTAGTTTAATACCCCTCTCTGGAGTTCAAGCTGACTTGTTTCCTCTAGTTTAATACCCCTCTCTGGAATTCAAGCTGACTTGTTTCCTCTAGTTCCTCACATTCGGACGGTGGTCAGTCCCAGTTTGGGGTAGAGATTATTTTATGCACATATTTAGAGGTGAACTGTCGGCCACACTACAACATCATTTTCCAGTAGGATTCATGGAGGGAGAAGCAGTGGCTCTTACTCATGGTAAGCAAGTCTGTACAGTACATAGCTTCATACACATTGATATAGATCTGTAATGTGTCTTCCTTTCAGAAATAAAGAATTTGGAGTAACTAGCTTTGAGAACCTAGCCCTTTGTAAAATAAAAAAATATGTCAGTATTTAATTATTTATGAAAACATTTGGAAAGACATTGTGCAATGCATGTATATTATAAAAAAATGAAAAGGTCCTTTACGTATATATTTATTATGTTGTAATAATATAATAACCATACCTACATTCATTATTATGCATTAAACGCCTCGGACTTGTAATGCTCATCTTATAAATGTGTCCATGTGGAAGGGTGTGGAAAGCACCAGGCAGACACAAAGTTTGAATATGAAACGCCGGCACAGACGCCCAGATTTATTGTTCACAGCTCTATTGGCAGGTGCTACGTTGACAGTTTGTGGCACTCCATCAGTAATGGCATTGTGCCCCGTTCTTCATAAACCACATGCACAGGTGCGGAAGCCAAAAGAATAAGCAAAAGTTGAAAGGAAAACAAAAACACTTTAAGGAAAACTACAAAATAAAACCAAAATGCACTTTAAGCCAGATACTGTAGACACAGGTACTGTTTTCTATCCTCTCCTAGATACGGAGGGACGGCTCAGTCCCACTAAACTACCTAGTGTCACTAGTAAAATTAAACAGCTGGTGCGTGGCTGGCTTGCACCACCGGGTTTGACTCACACTTCTCCAGAATTAACAGGTTTCGTTTCCAAATGTCAGGATTCCGCTGTGAAGTCACACTCCACTATACTTCCTGTATGAGCCAGAGAGGATACAAAAACAATGCCTTTTTATTTAGCCATTCACCCCGTATAGCCCCACCCTCCAGCCAGTGACAGAGCACCAGCCAATTCATTCACAGCTGGCTTCTGTCAAAAGACATTGCCTGACAGCTTGGGAATACATAGGGTTTCCCAACCCCTGCAAGCTGACGGCCACTCCAGATCCCTCACAGTTACTCATTGACATGATGAGCTGTAACCACTAGGGTTTTCAATGGAATATATCAAATGCAAGCAAAGTGTAGGACTATGCTTTTAGTGCATGTATTATGTTTGATGACAGAACTGCTCATTCACTGAATGGCCAGTGGATGTAAGAAATACCACACATGTTTACAAACAACATTTGCATTATCTTTTTGAAAATTTTGATCGGTGTCTCTCAGCCGGTGCTGAGATAGGCAGGGAGGCAGGGAGGTTGCTAGCCCCCCTGGCGAGGCTGAAAATGAGGTGGAGGTTGGAGAGGAGGAGGTCAACTCAAAGCATGGCAAACACTGCAAGGAGAGGTTTACATGTACCTGGCTTGAATAGTATTGGTAGCTGCTACTGATTGAGGGATGACATGAGGGGGTTACCTCCAAAGTCAAATGTCTGCTTGACGTGGTGATGGTTGATTTTTCCTGTCAAATTGGAGAGGAAATGATCATTTGAACTACCGATATCCATCCACCTTAAAACAAATAGATCTTGATAGGATATACGAGAGATGCATTAGTCATTGCAGGCTGCAAGCTACTTTGAGGATCTAAAACTGCCCATTTTTCACATTAATAGGGACTGTTAACACACCTTCATACCAAATTGAGTGAACACACAGGTTACAGAACATGGAGCAGCAGGAAAGCAGTAAAGGAGTAAGCCTCCAGAGGCTCGTTCTTCAAGCCAGGCCGCTACAGCTCCCATGCAGGGCTAATTAATAACTCTTCAGAAATAATGGAGTCCCGGAGCTAATGTGTGTCTGCCCCTCCTGGCTCATCCTCTGTGGGGAGGAGTGAGGCAGAGACGGGGGTGAGGTTATTATTATGGAGAACCTGTCTAAAGGGAGATAACTGTGCCATTAATAAGAAAGAAGCAACAGCATGAATACATTCATTCTAAACAGGGCAGTCGGAGGTGCTGAGGGACCGGAGCTGCTGATCCTCACTTGTTGCTTGTCTTTCACACAGATTCCTGGGGATTGTTTTCTTTTCTCTGTAATAAGGTCTTTGATTTCCCTCAAGAACACCATGTAACCTTTATAAAGGGTTCCCATAGTAATAGCATTGGAATGTGTAAAAAAGCATAGTGAAAGCATGGTAAAGCATAGGAAAGAATTGTAAAACCCAGAGAGGTATGGTAAAGCATATTAAACACATTGCAAACCATGTGTAACAGGGGACTCCTGTACAATTGAAGGATGACCGATTAGATGATGAAGTGGATGCATGATCGCTGCGTGATTGACAGGAGACTGAGACTGGAAGGTTGGGATTGACATGTCTCGCAGGTGCACAGGTTTATTTACATACAGACTACATACAGGAATCCCATGTGATGCTACATACAGGAACCCCATGTGACGCTACCAGCCATGGTAGCTCACGTGGGACATACGGCCCGGCGTACAAAAGGTAAAATAAACACTGTACAAAAACTATCAAACAAAAGGTGCCGTGAAGACGACTCATGCTACTCCGCTAACAAATGGAGGTCCCGCTTCCACACCTGTCTGCTATACTGGGTGGGACCTACTATCCCAAAACTAACTCCCTGTCCCTCGGGCAGTTCATTCAACTCCAACCTCAGATATGCACTCGATCGTTGGTACGTTGCAGCTTCCTTCTCCCCTGAAAAACTCCCGACCTCGGAGCATACATTCAGCAGCACAGACGGACCGATGCTTCAGGCAGCAGCAGCGCTCTGACCCCTATGGCTTTACAGCAGCCTTGGTCTGTGCAATCGGACCCTTTTATTCCTGGTGCTCTGCTGCACTGTGCACACCTGCTGATTAGGAGCTCGCAGCTGGTAATCACACACACGCTGCTCATTCCTGTAACTAGGCACAGCAGGCAGGCTGCTACACACAGAGCGTCAGGTTCCCCATTAAAACCAATCCCACTATTATTTATACAATCACAACACTCGTATTTACAGTAAACATTCACAGAAGCCCCCTCCTCATGTGCAGCCCTGCCCCACCATGGTAAACCCCTCCTTATGTGCAGCCCTGCTCCACCATGGTAAACTATAGGAAATGCATAGTATAATCATGGGAAAACCTTTGGAAAGCTGCATGATTACCGTGTAAATGCAACAGGTTAATACTGTACAGTGGTTCTGACACCCTTGTTTCTTTATACAAAATGCTTTAATTCACTTTGATATTATTAACACTTAGGAAATGTGGATATGTAGGTACTAGAAATTAACATTTCTCTCAACACAGAAGTTTTCAATTACCTGTATGCTTAGAACTACAGCTCTTGCCAAAAGTTCTGCATCACCTAGAATTTTAGGATTGAGACATAATTAAAAAAAATACATCTATGAACATAATGAAGATATTTTATTTAACATTAATCAATAATTAAAGAAGCTGCAAAATGATATTGCAAAAGTCTACCAGAAGCCATAATAGTACAATATTTCATGTTCGATTTTGAAATATCGCATTTCACATTTTTCAGTTTTTCGTTAAGTATATGGAAAACTACAAAGCAGTATGTAATTTAATATGTTAAAGTAACATTATTCAGCATGGTTTCATTTTACTTTATGAAGCAAACTTAGTTAATTATATCGGGTGATATAAAACCTTTGGCCAAGCTGTATTGTGTAAATAGCCATTAAAACCAGTGGTGGTAGAGGAGTGAAGAGGTTTCTTCTAACCACTGCGGTGGTAGTCTTGGAATGATGTTGTTTAAATTATTGGATCCTCTGAGAACCAAAAGCAAAAGGAGAGCAGTACGATGAACTAGAAGCAGAAATATTTTAGCATTCTGTTCCAGTCACAGGTCTTCCACACCACAGGTGCAGGGAATTCAATCATCTTTCAGTGCAGAGCAAACTTCTTGTATTGTATTGATATGCGGGCTGGACCTTTTATTTAAGTCCATTTTGTCATACCCGACTTGGACTTCACAGCTAATTCTGTGCTGTAATGCATTCTGATGAGCCGTCCCGCACTGATTAAGTATGAATGGTACTGTAGCTGTGCCACACATTCTTTCATATATAAAAGCTGCATCTCCCTGTTGTAAATCTGTTTTACTCTGATGCACTTTAATAGACCGCTCGTAGAAGCTACTCCCTTTGTTTGTTTGCCTTGCCAAATCAAATTTCAGAGTGATAACCCTTGAGGTCAGTCTGGAGAATGGATTTCATTGCAGATTTCCACATCCAACTTCCCCAGGACCAGATTGACAGTGTTTTACATGGCTGTGCTCAAGCATGCATTTGACTTAGCTGTGTGACGATAGTCTTGTATCTTTGTAGCGTACGAAGCACGGTCAATATACCACAGAGAAGCATCTGTAATTTTACCAGACAATGAGGAGAACTCGATTTGTCAATGAAACCCATTACTTTCAGGAAAGGATATCTGTTCTAGGAGCTGGGCAGAGGTCAAAAAAGCCATTACTTCTTCTGGGTGCTCCTGTGTTTTGTGTCTTCTTTTTAAAAAGGCGCTGCTGGGGAAGCAATTGTTATGTATTGTCTGTTTTATTTGAGTAATGAGAAGAGAGGCTTTATTTGGCTATTGATTGAATAACACAGCATGGCTTTATTGTGTGAGGGGACAGAACAATTGCATATAAACAACAACTAACAAGTTTTCCAGTCATTTTACATTATTGTATTTTGCCTATATACCCTATGACAGCAAATCTTAGATACTATGAATACACACACTTCAAGTTTCCCCACAGCCTACGCCTCCTTTAAGAAAACTATAGTTGCTTTTCTGACAGTTTTATTAAAAATACTTAAATCTCCCAAAAGAAACCCTGATTTGATTGCAGTAGACTGTTTTCTGCAGAGAAAACTGATCACAAAACAAAGAATATGCACTAGGGATGGCAGAACTACCACCTTGTGTTATAAAAAAAAATAAGATTCAAATGGTAAAAACAGTAACAGGATTTTAATGGCACATGAGAACTTCCTCCTGGATCACTGTATGAAACATAAACAGTTTTCAATCTTTTATAAGCAATAGTTAGTCAATCAGACATCTCCTTTCTGTAAACGTTCCTTCTGAAAGACAGTAAGGAGACATCGCAACCACGCTTCGTTATTTATGATCTGAGTTTGTGTGTAGAACAGCCAGGAGAAAATTGCCCGACTGCACTTGAAATTGCTTGCAATCAACAGGAGGTAATTATTACCTTGGGCACTGCCAGGACTGTTCTATTTCCTGGCTTCGATATTAATCTTGTTGAGTATGCTGTCATGGTAAATAAAATAAGAGGGCCACATTCTCAAAGCTTTTACTCCAAATGGTTCAAATTAATTTTGTTTTACTAAAATTAATAAGAAACAACTTAAGAATGCTTACAAGCTCAGAAATTAAGTTCTTTATTTCTTGTTTATGAACTTTATTTTGTGTGTTTTTGTAGGTGATTAATGCGCTCAATACTCTTGATGTTCTTGAAACATCTCCACCCATATTTATAAACATTACCATGATGGTAAATGAATAACACTGTCCTTGTTATTATATTTACACAGTATTTTAAATAGTAAACATTATTCGTGAGGACAGCAGTCCAGCGGCTCTTTCCTTTCCCAGGGCCACATTTCAGGGTATACATTCCCAGTAATCAAGTCAGCCTCCCTCTACTCCTTTACAGCTGCCCCATGGCTTCTACATCGGAAGAATACGGAAGGCTTTTTTGGTTTCTAAGTGAAGGCACATATAGGCTGCAAGAAGCAGGCAAACAGACACTCAGAAATTGTAGCAAGTCTCCGATTTATTGTGAAATCTCCAGGATCCTTTTGTCATACAGAATTCTAGGCAGGTTAGTTTCAGGTACACATACCATTTACACATAACCCTTTCTTATTTTTATTTACAATTACAGTTGCCACCTAACGCTCACACTCCTGCCCCTCCGTCCTGCTCTGCTAGCTATTCCTACTCAACTACTACCCTATTCTGTGCGTGTAGCGTGAGGGCGGAGATACGGCACGCTCATTTCAAATATAACACCCACAGGGCTCAATACAGTCACTGATCGCCTTAAATATTTTTTGGCAGATTGTCTCACTAAATCCAGTGGACAAGGGGCTAAATACTTTATCAATACACTGTTGTCATTTCTATTTATTCCATTGTCCATTCTTCTCACATACCTAACCTAAGTTACACATACCTAACTCGTGTGTTTAATTATAAAAATAACAACAATAACACAAATAAGTCCACCCCTTTACCAACGATGGTATTGGGGGGGGTACAAGGCAGTTCTCTTAGTCCACAAAACAAAAGTAAACAAAACTGGACTTTGTCCGTCCCCACGTCCTCCGTGCACGGCAGTGTGCGCTCGGGTCCTGGGAAGCGTGGTGCCAGTGAGTGGTGCGGTGCGGTGCGATGCTGTGCTGTGCAGGGAAGTGCTCGTATTTTCCGGTCCATGGCTCACTCCTCCTCTGCAATAAAAACACAACAAAGTAAAACAGTACAGGCTCCGGCTGTCTGTACACGTCAGCGCAAGGCGGCGTTTTGACATAGCTGCTTCCCCTTTGTACCCACAAAGCCCTCCCCGCAAACAATCCATTGCCATGGTTTCTCCAATAGAGGGCCGTCCCGCAGCTGATTGCAATGGAGTCTTTCCCGGTACGTGCAACTACGCGCTTCCCCTAATTCCCCAATAGTCCCCCCTCCCTTGAAAGATACCACCGAGTTATCCAAGCGTTATTGTCCTTCATCGTGTGTAACCACCTTAAAGGAGCATGATCAGGGACAAGAGAGAAAGAATGCCCTAACAAGTAATAGCGAAGAGCATGAGTAGCCCATTTGATGGCTAAGCACTCCTTCTCAATGACGTAGCTGCTTCCCCTTTGTACCCACAAAGCCCTCCCTGCAATCAATCTGTTGCCATGGTTTCTCCAATAGAGGGCTGTCCGCAGCTGATTGCAATGGAGTCTTTCAGTGCGTGCAACTCTGGCGCTCCCCTAATATGGTCACCTTCGGTTTCCGCCTACCGTCAAGGCAGTCCATCTAGGAGGCAGCATACCACCAACCTTACACAGCGCCCTTTCTGGTGGGAGGGAGATTTACGACATCGACTCTTTCTCTCTTTATCACAGTGTGCTTTGTCACATTCTCACGACAATGGAGAGAGAATTTGGAGTTTCTAAACTGCATGGAAATCCTGCTATTGAACAGTAATAAACATTCTCTTAGATTAAACGTTGCTTTGAAAAGCGAAAATGAACAGTTGAGAAAAGGTTTAATGAACTGCAAACTTGATTTTTAATCAAAACTATCTTTAAAAGAACAGTCCTGAATATTCCTTAAAACTGTGATTAGGGCCCAGGACTATTTAAATGTATTGTAAGGCCATAGCAAATAAAAAACAATAAGACTTCAGGAAGAGATGCGAGCAAAGTTTTTTTGCATATGTAACCATCACACAAATGAAAGATTCCTGTGAGGTCATTGTTTTATAAACTCTTAACCCTTTAAGGACCGGGATCGTGTTAACATGATCATACTGAAGTGGGCTTCTAGGATTGTGAAAACATGATAAGAAAGCACTTTTTGATGACTTACAGGGCCACCATACTTTGCAGTACAGGCTTAAAACCAGTGCTTAATTTGAGCGGATCCTGCGGAACAGGATCTGGCACCTCTCAGATTTGACTTTTTTCGTTACGGCACCTAATTTGCCTGGATCCGGTACCTCTCGCGGCATGATTTATTATTTTTTCTACTGTTTGCACTGTAAACATTCTAATAAAAGCGATCAGAGTTAAAGTTGCCTCTGCCTCCTCGTTATTTCTCCTGCCCCCGTAAAAGCGCATCCTATCCTGCCACATCGATTCTAGACCTGCTCTCTTATTTTACATAGAGATTATGGGGCGGGCGGCGAGGTAAGTAACTGATTTTGAAACAGTGGTGGTCAGCTAGTGAGAGGTCCCTACATAATGACGTCACATAGCCTAGGCTAGTCGTTGCTACTGAATTTGAAGCGTGTCGTGAGAAAGGAAAGCCAGATCAAAAATGGATAGGCCTAAAAGACAATCGAGTTTAACGTTTTTCAAGTCCAAACATCCAGAGAAAGATGGTGAATCGAACCCAAAACGAGCCAGAGAACTATCAGTGCCGGAGGAGAGGAGTGAGGGGCAAACTGCACCTGATGGCGACGCCTTAGCTAGCAGCGCTGTCTGTGCTGCTAATCCTGCCAGTTCAGCATCACCACCGGCACGTCCTCCACTAGCTAGTAGGCTTACTAGTGAGTCAGACTCGACGGGAGAGGGGGACGGGGGTCAGGGAGGACAGTGCATCCACCGATGATGTGCCCAGAGCAGGTGCAGTTTGGACGGAGGCTCAGTTTAAGAAAAAGCAATCGTATAACCCCTGGCTTGTCATGCAAAATTCAAAGCTGGGCTGTACAACATGCAAAAAGGTAGGGAGCTTGGGTTCGGAAAAGACTGGAGAGATGAAACTAGCAAAAGAGTGGGTGGAATGTACAGTAACGTCCTCTGCCTCTGACATAAAAAAACAACAAAGAGCCCTCAGAAAAAAGGTTTTTGGACATGCCCGAACCAAGGCCCATTTAGCGGCAGCAAGCATTGTAGCCAAGGCTAAAGATGACACCTTAACACAGGTTATAGTTAACACTCAAAATGATCAAATAGACACTACATCCAGAGTCTTCCGATCAGCTTACAAGGAGGCTAAACGTCACAGGCCCGCTCATGGCTTTGAGCAAGAAATTGACTGTCATGAGTTAAATGGTCTTGACATGGGGAGAATTCTCCATTCCAATGCTGCTTGCTCCAACATACAGCAACATATTTCATCCGAAATGAAGCGAAAACTATTTGAAAGAATAGTACAGTATTCTCCCAAAATCAGCCTAATACTGGATGAGGCTACTAGTTTGAATAAAAAGAGTGCCTTGATTGTATACATCAGAATTCAGCTGACAGATATGGACGTACCTGCAAACATTTTTGTTGATTTTGTAGAACTGGATGATTTATCTGCTGAGGAAATTGTCCGTAAGCTGTTATCTGCATTAGAGGGTGTGAAGTTTACTGAGCACTTTCTCTCCAAAACCCTCATTGGAATAACGTGTGATTGCGCGTATGTCATGCTGGGACACAAGAGCGGAGTAGCAACAAGGCTCCAGGCCCTCTTCCCTAATATAACTGTTTGGCACTGCTCGGCACAGAGGCTTGAGCTCGCAGTAGGCGCTGTGGTAAAAGAGATGGGAGCTATCAATCATTTTAAAATACTTATGGACAAGCTATATGCGCTTTATAGCGTATCCAACAAAAACAGAATGGAGCTGAGGGAGTGCGCAGAGAGTTTAGACATTCAGCTGTGCAAAATCGGCAGGATCTTGGACACTAGATGGGTGGCTTCCAGTTTTAGAACTGTAGAGGCTGTGTGGAAAAATTACCCGGCTCTTCACAAGCATTTCACCGCAGCAGATGAGGATGCCTCCCGCGACAGCGTGACCTGTCAGAGCTATAGTGGCCTTGCCATGCGCATTTCCTCGCATGCGTTTGTTAACAATCTAGGCCTTATGTGTGATGCACTTCAAGAACTATCTGAATTGTCACTCGAGCTCCAAAAGAGAGACTGCACAATTATTACTGCACACAGGGCAGTCTTCAGGGAAGCGAGGGTGTTCAGTGCAATGTCACAGCAGCCAGGCTGACACACACAACTCAGCCAGAGAGGGATTCAGGAGAACTCTTTCCAAGGAGTCAAACTGAATGGTGGAAGACCCAGCGACAGAGTCCTTAATCAGAGGGAGTTTTTCGAGAGCTTAGCGAGGAACATGGAGGCTAGAATGTTCTCTCAAGGAGGACGGGCGGTGGACAATACAGGATACAGCCAGTTCATCGAGGAGCTGAAGGTGCTTTACGCGCAATACTGGCCCCAGGACGCAGGAGCACTGTACGGGGAAACAGAGATAGAATCTCTCTGCCAGCGGTTTGGCATTGACAGTCCACGGACGGTCATGTGGGCCTACAGGCAGTACATGGACACCAATGGTAAAGGAGACATTCCAGATAGACTGTTGGTGGCGGTCAGGACCATCCCCCATCTCCAGTGCAGAATGTGAGCAGGGATTTTCTCAAATGAATCTGATTTGCACCTCAACCCGCGCTTCCCTGCATACCTCCACCATATCAGGACTACTCTTTCTGAACCTTGATGGCCCACCCGTGACCAAATTCAACCCAGCCCCCTATGTGAGGTCATGGATTGCTAAAGGACACACATGTGGCACAGACACCAGGAGCAAAACCAGAAATAGGGAGGATAAGGCGCACGAGGAAATGGCTGTGTTGTGGGAGGTTTTGGAAAACTAAGGTAGGAACATCTTTTTCCTTTACAAACTTCTCTACTGTGATGTTAATCTAAATATGCGCTTCATATTATCACATAGGCAGGCTTATTCTAATATGTGTGTTTCGCTGTACCTACATTGATTTATTTTATTTGAAGTTATATTCCGATATTGTGATGTGTTCTACTGGTACATTGAAGTCTTGAAAATTATATGAAATTCGGGTCTTGTAAGCCCTCACAGCTGAGTAGCCTATGTGGGCATATGCGTATGGTGGGTGTTCTGCAGTGACGTCTAAAAATGTTGCTGTACATTGATGTCTTGAAAATTAGGCTATGAGAAATTCGGACTTGTGTAAGCCCCACAGCTACTCGAGAAGGCCTATGTGAGCATACTATCGGCTATGCGTATGGCGGGTGTTCTGCAGTGACGTCTAAATGCTTTGAATTAATCAGCACCCTGGAGAGCGTGTCCATTTCAGCACCATAGATAGTAGGCTGCTTGGCTGTTTGTCTGCTGCGCTGCTACATTGTGTTTGTCACTTTTTTTCTCATGCGTTCCGGTACCTCAGAGCCCCCCGGAACACCCCCGCTCTCGCGCTCACTATGTGTTCCAGGACCTCCCGATTTACAAATTAAGCACTGCTTGAAACACATGTCATTGGATAGGGGAGGGACTGATATTCACTTGCTGATAGTTTTTTTTTGTGTGATGTCAGTGAAAAGGGCATTAGTGTCTAAAGGGCGGAAAATGTTTTGGCAGCACCGAGAGAAAAGACATCAAAGCCTGCTTTAGAGAAACTTGTAAGAAAGATAAGAAAGACATGGAAAAACACTGTAAATCCAATGTATTTGACACAGTTATATTAGAACATTTATTCTGTCTCATGTGTTTTAATATGTATATGTTTTTAGAACATTTATAAATTATCAAGAAACGAGTGGATATAAGCAGATAATATTTCATGAACTAAATGTATCTGATACTTTTTGTTTCCTTATTACTGTTAATAATGGAATGAATAACTAATATTTTATTTATAAATATTATTTTCAGCAAATAATCAAGAGTAGTGTCCATTATTGCTTATAAAGACCCTGAGAATAAACGTGTATTATGTCATTGCAATCACTCAGGTGAAACAACGTCTTGTAATTTCCCCAAACATCAATATTTTTCAACAAAATTTTCAGGAAGTATTGTAAGGTCTCTTGGGTCATAGAATAACATTTTTTATACATGTATCTCTAAGCAGAATACATCATAATAAATACTTAACTTAAAAAAAGAAATATTGTCTTGAAAAAAGCAAAAGTTTGTATGGTTTCTGTTCTCCTCTTTCTCTCGTCAATCTTCTTCCAACACGACCACGTAACTTCTCAGTACTCAAGACCAAAAACGAACCAACCCCGGTCAGCAAAAGCTGCTTGTATATATAGTGGTCAGGGATAAACTGGTTATCAATTACCTCGTTTATCCCTCGACCTCACAGGTGTTCTAATAAGCGTGATCAACAGCCAATTCATCAATAAATTATTACCTGCCGACCACACATTCTCACAGGATGTATTTTGGCAGACAAGAGAATATAACCCTGTCCCTGCCATACACATTTAACAATAATAATAAAGGTTGTTTTTCCCACACCATACATTTAAATAATAATAATAATAATAATAATAATAATAATAATAATAATAATAATAATAAGCGTAGGGGAGTGGTGTACTCTGTTACAATTCCCCTGAAGAAATTGCCTTTCTTTAGATACTAAGCACGTAAGGGTACGTTCTTGGTTGGTTTTTTTAAGGTTTTTAAAGTTTCCTTCTTGCCTAGGGGGTCTGTTGACAGTGGTATTCTGAGTCTGTCATTGTCGCAGTCATTTTAAATCAAGATGATGTAAAAAAAATATTCCTCATGTTTCTCTTTTCTTTGTCTCTTAATCCCCTGAATTAAAACAATGAAAATGTAAATTCTGTCGTGAAAGTTCCTGTCGCCAGTAAGACGTTTATTACCAAATGAATGTTCCTGGTCTGCTCAGTGGGACTTTGGAAACATAGACCTGCAATAAAACTCTTTTTTGTCAAACAATATTTTCCTTTATAAATGTATTATTTGTTAAGGAAAAATAGATCAATTAAAATGATTCCTTTTCAAACTAAATGCTTTCTAAAGAGTCCTATAATATAAATAACCCCAAAACCTAATTTAATCAAGTGAAGTAGGTTCATTAAACCACCTCTTTGTTATAGGGCACCACTTGAGTTGAATTTCTCAAAGTTTCCTTTGCAGTATATTCCCTGCTATGCAAGCTGTAATGATTCACTTAATGGTGAGATGAGTGTACATTATTCAAATAAAACCACTTTCCTACATATTATAAATTACACTGTATTTAAATGTGCTCTTGCAAAGAAATCTAGGACAAAGGTTGGTTTCTTCAGTATTTTCAAAGACCTTGGACTCTATTCATAAAACGACATTATTTTTGCAAGCATTGCCAATGCCATTAATTAACTTGACTGTATTGATTTTACTGTTACAGCCTGATTAACGCTGGGCTTATCAACCCTCGTCGTTTTTAAGGCAGTCATCTTTTATAGTATTTATTTACTGTTATTACCAATTTAGACCTAATTCATAAATCATTAACCATTTTTGCAATCTGTTTAAAACCCTTTAAATTACCAAGCATACATGTTCATATTATATTACAGCACAGGTTCCCAAACTTCTTTACCTGAGGCCCACCTGCATTAGGCACTGCGGCCCACTAGCACTCCTGGGGAAAATGTCAAATTAAAAACATTTTATATGTTTAAACCTGTAACATTATAAATAAATCTAATCTAAACTATCCTGTTTTGATTTGAATAAATATTGTTAAAGATGGAAAGCACATAGACTATGCACTGAGTGAAAATACAAAAAATTGAAACACTTTAATTTTAGTAAATAAAATAAATTGCAAAAACTAAACAGATGTTTTTATAAGACCTTTAAATTAGGTACCTTTGTATAATTGAACTTTTTAGAAATGCAGTTATTTTTGTTGGTCATAAGAACATAAGAAAGTTTACAAACGAGAGGAGGCCATTCAGCCCATCTTGCTCGTTTGGTTGTTAGTAGCTTATTGATCCCAGAATCTCATCAAGCAGCTTCTTGAACGATCCCAGGGTGTCAGAATAGTGCATGTCTCTTATTATTATCATTCATAAATGTCTGAACAGGAATCACTTTTGAGTAAAACCAGTACAACGTGCACAAAAACACAACTCTTAAATCCTAATTTCTGAACACTGTGTAACGCCCAGCCGTTACATCTTATGCTGACCTGTCAAGCACAAAAAAGATGAATGCGCACAATACAGAGGGAATCGAGAGCCTTGCATAAGTTGCTTTTTTCGACACTACTCTGTACATCCAAATACAACTTGCAAAATCACATTCAGTTGGCTTGCAACATCCCCCCCCCCCCAAAAAAAAATGGCAGAGCGCAGCTGCCCCACTTAACCAAAAGAAAGCCTATGAAAATAAATCCATCTGCAGCAAAATTTGAATCAGTCAAAACATTTTATTATTATTATTATTATTATTATTATTATTATTATTATTATTATTATCCAACAAAACACATTCTAGCGTTATTTTAAGATGACTGAACGAACCAGTAATCAATAAAATAGCAGTATATCCAAACATTTTAATAAATCAATACCGGTATGTAACAAGATTTATCAGTTTGACTAATAACTTGATTTAGTTAAAATTGAAACATACAGTGCCTATAGAAAGTATACACCCCCTTTCAAAATAAAGCCTGGAATTAAAATGCATTAAAATAGTTCTTTTTCATTTATCTAGAAAATTAATTAAAAATAAAAACTGAAATAGCTTGGTTGGATAAGTGTCCAGCCCCTTGTAATAGCAATCATAAATTAGCTCAGGTGTAACCAATTGCCTTCAAAATCACACACCAAGTTAAGTGGCCTTCACCTGTGTTAAATTGTAATGATTCACATGATTTCAGGATAAATTCAGCAGTTCTTGTAGGTTCCCTCTGCTGGGTAGTGCATTTCAAAGCAAAGACTCAACCATGAGCACCAAGGCTCTTTCAAAAGAACTCTGGGACAAAGTTGTTGAAAGGCACAGATCAGGGGATGGGTATAAAAAAATATCAAAGGCCTTGAATATCCCTTGGAGCACGGTCAAGACGATTATTAAGAAGTGGAAGGTGCATAGCACCACCAAGACCCTGCCTAGATCAGGCCGTCCCTCCAAACTGGATGACCGAGCAAGAAGGAGACTAATCAGAGAGACTACCAAGAGGCCAATGGCAACTTTGCAAGAGCTACAGGTTTTTAATGCCAAGACTGGTCAAAGTGTGCATGTGACAACAATATACCAGGCACTCCACAAATCTAGCCTGTATGGTAGGGTGGCAAGAAGAAAGCCATTACTCAAGAAAGCCCACCTTGAATCCCAGTTGAAGTATGCAAAAACACTCAGGAGATTCTGTAGCCATGTGGCAAAAGTTTTGTGGTCTGACGAAACTAAAATGGAACTTTTGGCCTAAATGCAAAGCGTTATGTTTGGCACAAACACAACACAGCGCATCACCCAAAGAACACCATCCCTACTGTGAAGCATGGTGGTGGCAGCATCATGTTATGGGGATGTTTCTCATCAGCAGGGACTGGGGCACTTGTCAGGATAGAAGGGAAAATGAATGGAGCAAAGTACAGAGAAGTCCTTGAGGAAAACCTGCTGCCCTCTGCAAGAAAGCTGAAACTGGGATGGAAGTTCACCTTTCAGCATGACAACGACCCAAAGCACACAGCCAAAGCTACACTGGAGTGGCTAAGGAACAAAAAGTAAATGTCCTTGAGTGGCCCAGTCAGAGCCCGACCTAAATCCAATCGAAAATTTGCAGCACAACTTGAAGATTGCTGTCCATCAACGCTCCTCAAAGAACTTGAAAGAGCTTGAACAGTTTTGTAAAGAAGAATGGTCAAATATTGCCAAATCTAGGTGTGCAAAGTTGGTAGAGACCTATCCCAACAGACTCACAGCTGTAATTGCTGCCAAAGGTGCTTCCACCAAGTATTAACTCAGGGGGTTGGAGACTTATCCAATTATAATCTTTCCGTTTTGTATTTTTAATATATTTTTTTTTCTCAATAAAAACTTTTTTCCTCTTAACAGTGTGACGTATGGTGTGTAGATAAGTGGAAAAAAATCCTCATTTAAATGCATGAAACTCTGAGGCACTGACACAACAAAATGTGAAAAAAGTTCAAGGGGGTGTAGACTTTCTATAGGCACGGTATATCAAAGTACTCAATATTTTAAATGTTAATAGCTAATTAGTCACAAAAAGGTATTTCATAGGCATCAATTGAATTTTTAAATGAATGTTATTACGTACAAAAGTTAGTATGAAAACGTTTTTACAGCACCCATTCCAGCACCTCAAAGCTGAGCCCATGGTACAAATGCATTCAAACTCCTGTAGCTGCCTTTTTTGTTCTTTATACTTTGCAAAACATATTCTTCAGTAGCGGAGTCGACATTTTGTAATTTTATTAATACTGAACACACTTTTTACATCTGTCAGGACAGCGATCACATGACCTAACACTGCCCTATTGTCAGAGCTCTCGCTCAACATTCCACCTACAGGTAGGCTATGGTTGCGTTCACAGAGATCATTCTGCGCAGATTCTGTGACCAATTTAGCCAATGATCTTCTAAGAATGATCTCTGTGAACGCACCCATTGGCTACATTGGTTAGATTCTGCACTGAATCTGCACAGAATGATCTCTGTGAACGCACCCAATCTGTTGAGAGGGGTATAGCCTTTGATTATACACGCTACAGCCCGATCACATGATAAGGGTGATAGCCATTTTTAATGTTTGGAACAGACGCAATGTTATTGTTTAAAAAAAAAAAAAAAAAACATTTTTCAGTTAAAAACACAAAGTTGGTAAATGTAGGTGGGCTATGATGCCGAAACATAATAAACTTGATTGGTTGTAAATATTTCAGAAAAAGTAAGTACCAAAAACATTACATAGCTGCACTAATGTAATCATGGAGAAACGTGCTACTGTGTTTTTTTGTTGTTTTTTTTTGTGAAAAAATGAATGATCACCCAATAAGGATTGCTCTGCTAAGCTTTTCTTTAAAAAGGGGAGGTTGGGATTTTTTTTTCTTAAGTGTCTTGAAACCACTATTAATATATTAAAGAACTTATAACACATTATTACAATTTAAACAGGTGCGGTGAACTGGAATATGTTCACATAGGAGTATATTCAGGAGTACGGACCAGATTTCATAACTCGCAGTGTGGGCAATGCGAGAAACGGTATAAGGACTTTGCCCCAGGTTACGTCGGCAATGGACAGGGGGAGTTTTAAGGGGGTTCTACAGTGACGTGGGACACCCTGGCTTCTGTTCCATGGAGTGTGCCCAGGAACACAGTCTAATTTAAGCCTACCTTTTTGCAATGAGAGGGTGCTTTGTTTGTTTTTTGTATATAATTTCTTATGTATATAAAATGTAAAATAGTTTTCCACTTTTTTTTTTTCTTTTTTGTTAATATAAAAGTTTTTGTGTTCTAGAGCAGCGGTTCTCAAACTATGGGGCACACCTCCCAAGGGAGGCACAGGAATGTGTTAAGGGAGGTGCCAGCTGCCAGCTGTGGTTTTTTTTTTTTTTTTTTTGGGGGGGTTGGATGATTTGAAAAAAAATTATTATAGATTTTAAAATGTATTACATTTAAAAATAACTAAATAAAAAAATAACACAAAAATATTTTCTTTAACGTGCTAATGTTCCTTAGCAACTGTGACGTGATTTTTCTGCCAAGTAAACTGTTATCAGCAGTGCGCTTAGAGAGAAAGAGCTTAAGTGAGAAATGGATCGTTTTGTGACAAAGTGAGAAAAACGTACAATACAAGTCGAAGTGAGGGCAGCAGTGGCGGTTCCAGCAAAACTCAGAAGCCGAAAATATGATGAAGTATATTTAAAATAGGGCTTTACATGGAGCGGGTCCAGCGATGCACCAAGGCCTCAATGTGTTGTATGCGGTGAACTACTGGCAAGCGACAGCATGCAGCCCTGCAAGTTACACCGGCATCTCAAAACAAGACACCCGACCTTAGTATCTAAACCCATAGAGTTTTTTCATAGGGCTCAATGGGTTAACAGGACAAAGAAAAAAGTTGTTGAAGTATACAGCACTGTTAACATGAAGGCTACGGAGGCTTCTTACCGTGTGGCTTTATGCATTGCCAAAGCTGGTAAGCCGCACAACATAGGTGAGAAACTTCTACTTCCAGCTGCAAAGGATATGTGCTCATGATGATGGGAGAGAAAGCAGCATCACAGCTAGACGTGATCCCACTTTCAAACGACACAGTTTCACACCGTATTGAGGAGATGGACACTGATGTAAAAGAGCAGCTCTAGAAAGTGTTTGTCAGAGCCCATATTTTTCAATTCAGATAGATGAGTCTACCAACATATCCAATTCTGCACAGCTACTAGTGTATATTCGTTTTGCTACAGCAACAGAATTAAAGAGGAATTTCTGTTTTGCCATCCACTTCCAACATGAGCAACAGGTGAAGAGCTTTTAAACTATTGAATGGTTTTGTCCAAGACACTGGCCTTGATTGGGGCGTTGTTTTGGAATTTGCAGCGATGGCACAAGGTCTATGACAGGGCGGTATAAGCGGGCTTGTGACAAGAGTACAAGAAGTGGCCCCACAGCAACCTGGAATCATTGTATGATCCACAGACAGGCATTGGCTGCTAAGAAGGTGCCAGAGGAGCTTAGCAATATTCTTTCTGTTGCAGTGAAAATCGTAAACTTTATAAAGGTTCGAGATTCAAATGTTTTCATTGCTAATGATCGGATAGCAGCATTCATTAACAAACTTGAACTGTGGTCTTCACGTGTGCAGCAGGGATCTGTTTGCATGTTTGCAACACTGGAGGACTTTGTGGAACAGTGTTATTAACATTTCTTAAAATGCTTGTGAAGTTTTATTTCAGCTGATTCCATTTTTATTGTTTTT
Source organism: Acipenser oxyrinchus oxyrinchus (assembly GCA_030684275.1). Lineage (NCBI taxonomy): Eukaryota > Metazoa > Chordata > Actinopteri > Acipenseriformes > Acipenseridae > Acipenser > Acipenser oxyrinchus. The sequence continues at coordinate 3,145,324 of CM060275.1, forward strand.
GAACTTAAGATTAATACTTCTGAATCTCATACTGATCTATATTGATCAAATCCCTTCTACTTTCTATTAATTATGTTGCAACATACAGTAGGATTTCCAGTTTGTTGTTTCAGTAAACTGGGGAGGCGCAGTATTTTTTTTTTTTTTTATAGCTCAGGGAGGTTCACTACGACAAAGTCTGAGAAGCCCTGTTCTAGAGACACAGTCCAAATTCCTTTTACAATGAGTTTTTTCGGATGTACATAATTTATATTTTTCAGTATTTTTATATAAAGTTTTTTGCTCTTTGAAATACATGGTTTTTCGTTGTTGGTTAATATATAAAACTGCTACAGGTATTTGCTGATCAATCGGCTACCCAGTCCTTAATAACAAACTAACAAATACTGTTAATGCATTCATGCCTACATTTTTAGAATTAAGTTTCCTTTGCTGTACTTGTGTGCAGATGTGACTTATGAACATTTCTATTTTGTTTTTTCTGCATCCCATATATCGGACGCTAGGCACGGATGGGTGTGTATTTTAGTATGCTGTTCACAGATATCTGTGGAGATATGGGATCACTCAGCCAGCAGCAGTTGACAGGGACTGTGGTAGCCAGGGGAGTGCCTGAGGCCAATATTATCTGAGAACCACTCCTTCACAATTCTAGCTCTGTGCACAGTGGCATTGTCATTGTCAATCTGGAATATGCCATCAGCATGTGGATAGATGGTGAGCATTTTTGATTGCACCTGGTCAGCGATGGTGTTGAGGTATGCCACAGAGTAGCACCCAGAATGATCAGAGGAGCTCTCCCAGACCAGCAGAACATACCCAAGACCATGACAGCCTGTGACAGAAATATAATGAGTTCTGGTGGTAAATCTCCCTCCCGACCTGTGAGGGCGCTAAAGAACGAGAGGAGAAGTATCTGGAATGGCTGGCCTGACAGTTCGTTTCCGGGACCGGGAAGTGGGTCAGCCTGGAAGGAAGCGAGACTCTGTTGTAGGACCGTGTTGGCGTGAAAGGTAAGCGAGGGGCAGCTGCAAGTAATAAGGCAGCTGCAACCGTTTACCTGGAAATCCTCTGGGACTACATATAGAGAGCCAGGGTAGCGCTGATCTTCTCCTTCGTTTGGGTAGAGCAAGGAGAGAGAGGACTGAGAGAGGAGCTCTCAGAAAGTGATTGAGGAAGCGTTTGTGTGTGAAGTATTGTCTTTGTTTGTGTCTGTCTGTCTAACTGTTCATTGTCTTCCACCACCAGACAGTTAAACACACCTCCGGAGCTGTCGCAGAGGTCAGCACTAAATCCGGAGCACCACTGCACTAAACGTTCACCCTTACCTGTGATTTCACTCTGCACCAGCACGACTGCACTCACCCCGGACTGGTGACCGTGTATTGTTTTGTGTTCAGGACTGTGTTTTTGCGTTTTCCCCGTGCTTTACACATTGCTGTGTATAGCCGGGGGATTTATTGTTTGACGGTCGCCAGACCGGGATTACAAATAAAAGCACGTTTTTCACCGAGTAACATTGTTTGTCTTTTACTCCTGCTCCCCATCACTGCTACACCTGTACCCCTTCACTAGCCACTTTGCCACACGTGGTGTCAGAACACGGGATCATGGACCGCAACACACTGGCGGAGCTGCTGCAGGCGCTGGAGAGCAGACGGGACGCAGAGGAGAGAAGGAGGGAGGAGCGCTACACGGCGCTCATTGAACGGGTAGGGCTGGCCGTTGCCGCAGCAACAGCCCCTACCACAATACCGTTGATGTCGCCCCCGAAGGCACGGGCGATGAAAATGTCGGCGGAGGATGACCCGGAGGCGTATTTGGTGGCGTTCGAGCGGCTGGCCACCGCGCGGCTTGGCCGCGGGAGTTCTGGGCCAGCCAGCTGGGTCCCTGCCTGATCGGGGAGGCTCAGGCAGCGTACCAGGCGATGAGCGACCATCACGCCACCGACTACGACCTGGTCAAGCAGGCTATCCTCCGCCGGCTTGAATATCACCACGGAGACCCACCGGTCGAGATTTAGGGAGTTCGGAGAGCCCGGAGACCCGCCCCAGGGTGGTGGCAGAGCGGTTGTGCGACCACATGGTGCATTGGCTGACCCCGGAAGAAGACCGCCCAACAGATGGGGAAGCCATTGTGGTGGAGCAATTCTGCCATGTGGTCGGCGCCAAACCCAAGCGTGGATACGGCGCCACAACCCTGACACCCTGGAGGAGGCAGTCAAATTGGCTGAAGATTTCGAGGACTCCCTGGCGTCTGCCGGATCGGGATCCTATCGACCCCCTGCCCTTCGGAGCAATCGCCTCTCTCTCCCTCTCCTCCAACACCACCACCCCCACCCCCGTGTTCCCAGGACCCAGACCTCCCAGGCGCCGACCCCATTGGGCCCCTTGCCTCCCCCATGGAGACCAAGGTTGGCCCCAGCTGGGGTAGAGGTGCTGCCCTGCCCCATTGCCATACCAGCAGCGGGACAGATTTACTCCCTATGCCCCCTCTGTCCCTCCTATCTGTTTTAGGTGCCACCAGCGGGACATCTGGCCAGGTCATGCCCCGCTGCCATGGAGTGTGGCGTGGCGCGTGCAATTGGGCACCTGAGACTGGTAAGTGTGGGGAAAATGGTCGGGAGGGGCCTTGTCTAATCAATGTGGTTTTAGGGAATGTGAAAACCCACGCATTAGTGGACACAGGGTGTGAGCAGACCTTGATTAGGACAGCTCTCCTGGGCGGTGTGTCGTGGCGGCCACGAGGTCAGGTGGCCATCTCCTGTATCCATGGAGACACGGCGACATACCCCACAATAAAAGTATATTTATCGGTAGGTCCGATAAAAGCGTCACCTTGTAGTCGGGGTGGCGGAAAGGTTACCACACCCAGTTATTCTGGGCCGAGACTGGCCAAAATTCAGAGATTTAAACGTGGCAGAGAGAGAAAAGGAAAAAAAGGAAAAGGAGAGAAAAGGAACGAATTGGTGATGTGTTTCCTTTTCACACTGAAATGTTTTCTCCTTTTTTCCGTCCTAGAAAAACAAATAAGGAGAGACGGACCGCAAAATGGGAGGGAGCGTTGTTGAGACAAGGCCGGGGTCTGGTGGGAGAGTGCGGCAATGGTAACAAACGCCAGTCGAAGGGAGTGGGAACGCAGTGTGACCGAGGGAGCGAGGTTACTGGGCCAACTAGAGCAGAGGTTATTCCAGCCCCTCTCAATGTACCGGACCCGTGGTACTCAAGCGCGGACCTAGTGTGGGGCCAACATAACGACCCGTCACTGGTGCACGCTTGGGGACAGGTCCGTCCATTGAAGGTAAGGATGTTGATGGCGCTGGGCGCTAGTATATCCACATTTCAGTATCAAGGGGCAATTACTGTATAGGGTAAACCTAGCCGCGGGCACAGGACAGCCTGTAACGCAATTGTTGGTTCCCCGCCTTGTCGGCCCGAGGTCATGAGGCTGGCGCATGATATCCCTTTTGCGGGGCACCTCGGAGCCGAGAAGACGAGGGAACGAATATTAGCTCGATTCTATTGGCTAGGTCTTCATACTGATGTGTCGAGATATGTAGCCACATGCCCAGACTGCCAGCGAGTAGCGCCGGGTCGAAGTCGCCCGCCCTTTGGTCCCACTGCCGATTATTTCCACTCCGTTCGAGCGCATTGCAATGGACATAGTGGGCCCTTTGCTACCTTCTGACTCGGGTATACGCATATATTAGTGGTGGTGGATTATGCAACGCGATACCCGGAGGCAGTTCCATTGAGGTCCACTAGTGCCGCTGCAATAGCCACTGAGTTAGCGCAGATTATGGCTAGAGTAGGGATTCCCAAGGAGATTTTGACCGATCACGGAACCAATTTTCTGTCCAACACGTTACAGCAAGTGTATAAAATATTAAAAATACGTCCCATCAGGACGTCCGTTTACCATCCACAAACGGACGGTCTGGTGGAACGTTTTAATCAGACTTTAAAGTCGATGCTGAGACGATTTGTAACACAGGAGCAGAAACATTGGGCATCGCTTCTTCCCTACCTCCTCTTTGCAGTGAGAGAAGTGCCGCAGAGTTCAACGGGGTTCTCCCCTTTGAGCTCCTGTACGGCCGGCAGCCTCGCGGCATTCTTGACCTGCTGAGGGAGGGGTGGGAGGAGCACAAAGGCTCGTCCAAAAATGTAGTGAAGTATGTGCTCCTACTAAGAGATCGCCTGGATTTGGTCGGTCGTTTGGCCCAGGACAACCTCAGATCGGCTCAGCACCAACAGCAGCAGCATTACAACAAAATGCACGGATTCGAACCTTTCGACCAGGGGACAAGGTAATGCTGCTACTTCCCTCATCAGAATCAAAACTGTGTGCTAAATGGCAGGGGCCATATGAGGTGATTCGGGCTATAGGGAAAGTAAATTATGAAATTAGACAGCCCGATCGCCGGAATGAACGTGAAATTTACCATGTCAATTTGTTAAAGCCCTGGCAGGCAAGGGAGGTCTTGTTTATAGCCCCAGGCAATATGGAGGATGATTTAGGCCCCTGTCCAGAGACCCCGCACAAGAGTGATTTCAATGGGGGAACAATTGGTTCCAGATCAGCAAAGAGAGCTGCGTAAGCTTATTGAGGAGTTCAGCGATGTTTTTTCTGACGTGCCCGGCAGAACGAACTTAGTTGAATATGACATTATCTCTCCACCAGGTGTCACAGTGCGAGAGAGACCGCATGCGGATCCCAGAAAGTCGGCGAAGTGGCGTTCGCAAAGAGGTATGGGATATGCTCGAGCTTGGGGTGATTGAACCTTCCAGGAGCGAGTGGTGCAGTCCGATTGTCATAGTGGCTAAGAAAGACGGCACCAACCGCTTCTGCGTTGATTTCCGTAAGGTAACACGCTATTGCTAAGTTCGATGCGTATCCCATGCCTCGGGTCGACGAACTTTTAGACAGACTGGGAAAAGCGAGGTTTATTTCCACTCTGGACCTGACGAAGGGATACTGGCAAATCCCTTTAACCCGCAGCTCCAGAGAGAAAACCGCATTTTCAACACCAGAAGGGCTGTTCCACTTTAAAACCATGCCATTTGGGCTACATGGTGCGCCGCTGCCTTTCAGAGACTGATGGACCAGGTTTTACGCCCACATCATGAATATGCAGCAGCGTATATTGATGACGTGGTGATTTACAGCTCCACCTGGCGAGAGCATTTGGCTAGGGTTGCAGCCGTTCTTCAGTCTCTAAGGGCAGCCCGGCTGACAGCTAACTTGAGAAAATGTGCGTTTGCAAAACAAGAAACTCAATATCTGGGATTTATAATGGGAAATGGAAGAGTGAGACCTGTGGTCACCAAAGTCCAGGCTTTGGTTAATGCAGCGATCCCCAAAACCAAGACTCAGGTGAGGTCACTACTGGGCTTAGCCGGTTATTACCGCCGTTTCATCCCCGAGTGCATCACAGTGGTTAACCCGTAGTGGACCTCACCAAAAGAGTGCCCCAAATTTAATAAAATGGTCAGTTGAGTGTCAGGGGCGTTTGATACGATTAAGCGTAGACTTTGCCAGGCCCCCACTCTTATTACTCCAGATTTCACCAAGAGATTCATCCTCCACACCGACGCATCGGATGTAGGTTTGGGTGCTGTCTTGTCCCAAAAGGTAGCTGGAGTAGAACACCCGATAGTGTACATAAGTAAAAAGATGTTGCCTCGGGGCGTAACTACTCCATAGTCGAAAAGGAGTGTTTGGCCATTAAATGGGCTACTCACTCTTTACGATACTACCTGCTGGGACACTCATTTGATCTGGTCACAGACCACGCCCCACTCACATGGTTAAGCACAATGAAGGACAGCAATGCCCGGATAACTTCGGTGGTATCTGGCATTGCAGCCCTTCATGTACCATATAATGGTACACCGTGCAGGAAAGACCACCAAAATGCGGATTATTTTTCCGGGAGGGAGTAATGGGAAAGGTAGATTTAGCCGAGTGTTCCTTGGCTCCACTCTGAGCGG
>CM060275.1:3151813-3166910 GCA_030684275.1 Acipenser oxyrinchus oxyrinchus
ATCAAATATGGGGATATTGCCGCCAGGCAGTAGCGATTGGCTGAGCTTTTATAGCAAAGCTGCCGATAGGCCTCTGCGCGAGCTGCCACGTAAGCCCGCCCCTTGGGAGCTTACTATACGCAGCCGCAGAGACTCACGCCCTCTTTGCTCTTCAGGCCGTGAAGACCTCTGGAGCGACCACGAGTTGATGGTTATTTTCTCTTCAGGGAACCGGGTTGCATCCGCAACCTATCGCTCCCTTTCAAGTCGAAAATAACCATCAAATATGGGGACAGTGTACCCAAGCTGTCGCGAGGGAGGATTCTCGGCAGTAGGACAGACTTACGCCATAACGCAACTGTGTAGGGAATACATCTACGCGATATGCGAGCTGCGCCGCAGCCGCCTATGCTCGCAATGACACCTGTCCTAAGGTGGAATAGTCAACACCATGCTGTCAACCACTCTATACGTCCGCATCTTGAGGGATCATAGAGTGTAGTACAGATGCTCGAACAGTGGAGCAGAGGAATCCAGTACGCTCAACCGTAAAACCTCATAAAAGTATGCGGTGTAGCCCAACTGGCTGCAGCGCAAATGTCAGACACCGGCACCCCTCTAAAGAGGGCCCAGGATGTCGCCATACCCCTAGTGGAATGCGCCTTCAACTGCCCTGGTGGTGGAAGGCCTGCAGATTCATAAGCTAATTTAATAGCATCCACTATCCAGTGGGAAAGGCGTTGTTTAGACAACGGCTGACCCAAAGTCCTAGAACCATGGCATATGAACAATTGTTCAGTTTGCCTCACAGCCGCTGTAACGGTCAATATAACATCTCAATGCCCGCACGGGCAGAGCCTGTGTAACCGTTCTTCCTCTGGGGAAGAAAAAGGAGGAGGATGGAACGCCATCAACTCGACTGGTTGGTTCATATGAAACGGGATATGACCTTGGGTAAAAGGTCGGGTTTGGACGCATGGAGACCTTAGAACCGCCTCCCGCGAAACGAAAGTACATGAAGAATGCACTGACAGTGCGGTAACTCGCCCACGCCGCTTTGCTGAAACCACTGATAGCAAAAACGCAGTTTTTATAGACACGAAGCTTCATGTCCACGCTGTGGAGAGGCTCGAACGGTGCCTTGGTAAGGGCTTCCAGCACCACATCAAGGCTCCATGACGGTAGACTGGTCGTCCTAGGAGGCCGCAAACGCCTTGCGCCTTTAGGAACTGCGATGCCAGAAAATGGCAACCTGGTGACAAACCGTCAATACGCATACGGCAAGCCGATATGGCGGCTAAGTACACTTTAAGTGTAGAGGGAGATTTCTCATCTAACAGTTTCTGTAGAAACTGTAAGATCACTGCCATAGGGCAGGATATTGGGTCATGGCCTTCCGCCAGACACCAACTTTGAAACAACTGCCACTTATAATGCATACTGCGACCTAGTAGAGGGTGCTCTAGCACTCTGAATGGTCGAAATAACCGCCGTCGAGAGCCCTAAGGCTGACAGGCGCCCTGCTCAGGGCCAAGCCCATAGCTGCATGAGCTTGGGGTTCGGGTGCCATAGCCCTCCTTGGGCTTGGGACAACAGGTCCGCCGCAGAGGGAGCTCCCTCGGCCGACCGTGCAACAACTGCACCAGGCTCGGGAACCATATCCTCCGAGGCCACCGAGGAGCGATTAGAATCACTGTCGCTGTTTCTACCCTGACCTTTCTAAGAAGGCGGGAGCATCGGAATCGGTGGAAACGCGATATAGGAGCCCTGGCGGCCATTCGTGAGCCAGTGCATCGACTCCTAGGGGCTGTGGAGATCCTTCACTGAGAACCATAGGGGCAGTGCGTGGTCTCTTGCGAAGCAAAGAGATCCACCTGGGCTGTGCCGAACCATTCCCAGATGCGCCTACCACTTGAGGGTGGAGACGCCATTCGCCAGCAAGAGGGCCTCCTCTGGATAGGAGATCCGCTATGTAGTTGACTCTGCCCGGTAGATGAACCGCACGCAGAGAGGTTAAACGCGGTTGTGCCCATAGCAACATCCGTGCTACCATCCGTGAAGACCGGGGACCGCAAGCCGCCCTGGCGGTTGATGTACGCCACAACTGTGGTGTTGTCTGACCGCACTAACACATGCTTGCCTAGAAGCACTGGCAAGAAGTGCCGGAGGGCGAGGTCCACCGCTCTGAGCTCCAGAGCATTGATGTGGGCTGACCTCCAGGGTCCTGACCACACTCCACGGGTCCCTGTCCCGCTCCAGACTGCTCCCCAACCGTGGTTGGAAGCGCCGGTCGTGATGACCTGCCTCCTGAAAACGGGACCCAAGCGCGCGCCTTGGCGGAGGTTTGATGGAACTTTCCACCAGCGTAGCGCTTCCCAGCAGGCTCGGGATACCCTTAGCCTGCGGTGTTTGTCTCTCCGCGGATGCAACGCGAAGGCATTGAACCAGGCCTGCAGAGGTCTCTGGTGTAGTAAGCCCAAAGGAAGGGCTTGTGAGGCGGCAGCCATCAACCCCAGCATGCGCTGACACAGCTCCATGCTGACTGTCTGTCTCAACCTGAATAGGGAGAGACACCGCTCTAATGAGGCAACTCTTTGTGTCGACAGGGTCGCTTCCATGGACACTGAGTCCAGATGCAGACCCAAGAATTCGGTCTGTTGGCTCGGCACTAGGCGGCTCTTTTCTGAATTGATCTTCAGACCTAGCCGCTGAAGATGGTCTGTAACCATCACTGTGTGCTGTGCCACCTGCTCCTTCGACTGCGCCGCAGACGCAGCCAGTCGTCCAGATAATTTAGCAGTCGGACACCTTGAGCCCGCAAGGGAGCTAGAATGGCATCCATACATTTCGAAAAGGTTCGAGGAGCTAGTGACAGGCCGAATGGAAGGACACAAAACTCGTGATACCCTGCTCTGAAATGCGAAACGCAGATACTTCCTGTGACCCGGCAGATGGGAACGTGAAAGTACGCATCTGTCAGGTCCACGGTGGTGAACCAGTCGCCGTGCCGGACTGACTGAATGATGTGCCTGTGCGTAAGCATCCTGAACGATAACACCCGCAGGTATTTGTTCAGTACTCGCAGATCTAAAATAGGACGGAGCCCGCCGTCCTTCTTGGGCACCAGGAAGTATTTGGAATAGAACCCTGGTCGATCAGAGCAGGGTCTACTTGTTGAATGGCACGCTTGCTGAGCAATGCCTGTATTTCCACATTCAGAGCTGAGGACTGAACCGAAGTCCTTTACTGCAGTTATAACCACTCCCGGAAGGGGAGGTTTTAACTGGAACTGAAGGGTGTACCCGTGGATATAGTTTTGTGCACCCAGATGTCGCTGGTGCATTGTTGCCAGAACTGGAGCTGGGAGACAGTGTAGGGGCGGGTTAACAGCTGCCTGGTGTTCTCAGGGCTGTTTAGGCTGGGCTCGCTCGCGAGGGCATGGCCAGAGCCCCGAGGGCGTGGCCTGCCACCACCTCTAGGGCGCCACCCTCCGCCTGCGGTCTTGAAAATGAAGGTTGACCGCTGCTGCTGTGGTTGAGGGAGAGGACTTAGTACCCCTGGCCGTGGCTGGTGCTGCAGTGGTGGTCTACGCCACTGGTGCTCCTGTTGGCTTTGGCTGGAAGGGCTTATGCGGCCACATTTTAGCCAATTGTTGAGATGCCTCCCGGCCTTAACAGAACGTTGGAGCATCTCCTCCACCGCTGGGCCAAACGTGTGCCCTGGCGTAATAGGGGCATCTAACAAAGGAGCCTTGTCAGACTCTTGAACTCTCGCCTGCGAGAGCCAGAGCTGCCTTCTGGCGACCACCAGGGAAGCAATACTCCTGCCTTGAGCCCGTGCGTTCAACTGGGCCATTTTAACAAGGAGTTGCGCGACCAGCGCAATTCCGCCCTCAGAGACGCCGACGGGTGCTCTGGGAGATCTTTCACCAGGGACGCCTGGTAAACTGAAAGGAGGCTGGCCACATTGGACAACCGAACTGCCTCTGTAGCCGCCAAGTAGCCCTTCTTCAAATGGATCTCAGTGGTCCTGCACTGCTTGTTAGGACAAGCAGGGTCCTTAACCAGACCCGAAAGTGTCGGGTCTTAACCAGGGCTGCAAAAGCAGCATCGACCGGTGGAAAAGACGCCAGACCAGCCTCACTCGCTCCCTGCATGGCAAACGCCGAGGCCTTCCGCCGGTTGCCGGTGAAGAAGCAGGGGCCCCCAGGTGGACTGTACCTCCTTGATGAAATCAGGGAAGGCAGGGAGCTCTGGGCAGTGGAGACCGCATCGATGGCGACTCAAACAGCGACCGCCGAGGTAATTCCACGGCTGGCCACTCAAGTCCCAGGTGACGAAGTTGCCCGCTCCACCAACGACCACAATGGATCACTGGTGTCCAGCACCTCCGAAGTCAATGTCCTGCTCGGAATGCTGGGATGCCAGGTCAGTTTCCACACTGTCCTCCTCAAGGAGAGGCTCCCCTTCAGAAGCATCCCTGGAAATGGCATCTACATCCCATACCCCTTGGGGTTGTTGGATAACAGGGACGGCCAGAGGCTGTGGCTGAAGCGCCGCTGACTGGCAAGTGGTTCGGCCGGTGGTGCCCTGCTGGTAAGGGACATCAGCAACGCATTGCTGGCCCATCATTACATCCATAAACTGGGACATCTTGGATGTGAGCTCTGCCACACCTGACTTGTCCCTATAGCCTGTCCCGCCGAGGAGAACGGGAGCGCCCCTACGGCGGGGTGACAGGGAGCGAGACCGTGACCGACGGGAACGCTCCCTGCGAGGGGAGGAGCCTCGGGCCGAATAGACGGGCTATGAGAGCGCCATGTTCACGGTCTGGAGACCTTTGGCCAGCTGTAAGCTGGGAAGGGCTACTGGATACCCGCAGTGCGACGGATGGAGTCGCCGTGGATGACGGCGGGCAGACAGGGTGTAAGAAGACCCTGAGGAAGGGGAATGGCCACCCACCGCTTCCTCGCCCTCTGGCTGAAGAGTGCGCTGTTGAAAATTAGCGCAATCTGCGCGAAAACGATCTGTCTGCTAAGGCAGACGCGGCGCGTTCTGGTCCCAGGCACGCTACACAGTCGCCATGCGGATCGCTTCGCCGGGCAATTTTGCCTGGCAGGTGACGCAACGGTGGAACCCGGACATGGTTGCCACTGTTGTAAAGGCGCCGACGCGACCGAAGCGCCGAGCCAAAGCCGCCAAGCGCCGAGGTGCGTGCACCGAAGCGCCGAGCGCCGAAGCACCGAAGCGCCGAGGTGCGTGCACCGAAGCGTTGAGGCGCCGACGCGACCGAAGCCGCCGAGCCGGCGCCGAAGCGCCGAGGTGCGCGCGCCGAAGCGCCGACGCGACCGAAGCCGCCGAGCCGGCGCCGAAGCGCCGAGGTGCGGCACCGAAGCGCCGAGGCGCCGACGCACCGAAGCGCCGAGCGCCGAAGCGCCGAAGCGCCGAGGTGCGTGCACCGAAGCGCCGAGGTGCGTGCACCGAAGCGCCGAGCGCCGGCACCGAAGCGCCGAGGTGCGTGCACCGAAGCGCCGAGGCGCCGACGCACCGAAGCGCCGAGGCGCCGACGCGACCGAAGCGCCGAGCCGGCGCCGAAGCGCCGAGGTGCGCGGCGCCGAAGCGCCGAAGCGCCGAAGCGCCGAGGTGCGCGGCACCGAGCGCCGAGGCGCCGAAGCACCGAAGCGCCGAGGTGCGTGCACCGAAGCGCCGAGCGCCGAGGTGCGGCACCGAAGCGCCGACGCGCCTAGCGCCGAAGCACTGAGCGCCGAGCCTAAGCCGCCAAGCTCTAAGCACCGGGTGCGCGCGCCGAGCGTGGAGCACGGAGTCCTGCGCAGAAGCGCTGCACCAAGCGCCGCGCTGCACCAAGCGCCGGGCGCTGACACCACGCTGAGTGCGAAAGTACCAAGCGTAGAACGCTAGCACGAGACGCCTGAGCTGCCAGCTGACCCGCAGAGCGGAGACGCTTAGTGCTGGTACAGTGTCTGGTGCTGTATATACTTACCTGGGTGCTAGGGAATATGTGCTTTGGTGGTGGTCGCCTTCCTAACGGTGAAAAAGGGATTTTTTTTTTTTTGTTGTGTGGGACGCTGCAGCAATGCTTATGTGACTGTAAGCGTGCAGCTACCACGCGGTAGGGATGGAACACACCGCAGTGGAGTAGTATAGAGAGGCTGCAGAGCAGGCTCTGCACACACGCCGTCTAGCCAGGCAAGACCGAGGCTGCAATGGGCGTGGCCAAAGGCCAACGCAACGCGGCCCTCACAAATATATATAAATATACACAACAAATATAAAATATTACACAAAACCCAAAACACACGATAACAATTACAAGGTAATTATAAGTAAAGGAAAGACGGAGACCACGAGTAATAACAAAACGCGATGCAAGCAAAGCGTGAAGGAATATAATGTAATATAAAAATATATAATACAATTATATAACCAAAATTTAAACAATTACAACTGAAATAAACTCGGAGAAGGGGAAAAACCAGCTTCTCAAGCCTAAGCTTAATGAGTACAATGCAGTTGCTAGCTCTAAGTACCTACCGCTACCAAGGCTGAAGACAAAAGAGGACGTGAGTCTCTGCGCGCTGCGTATAGTAAGCTCCCAAGGGGGCGGGCTTACGTGGCAGCTCGCGCAGAGGCCTATCGGCAGCTTTGCTATAAAAGCTCAGCCAATCGCTACTGCCTGACGGCAATATCCCCATATTTGATGGTTATTTTCGACTTGAAAGGGAACTCTTGTTTGGCATACGTTTATTTTATTTTTTTGTATTTTTCTCCATAACATTGTGGGTAATAACAACGCAGTACTTTTTGTTAGAAAATATATCCCTGTCCTGATTTATTAAAATAGCAGGTTAAACTCTACAGTGTCCAGCAGGTCTGCTTGCCGATATATACTGTACTGTACATGTGACTTTCAGAAAGCAATTGGAGTGCATTGAGAACTCATTTGACAATAACATTTCTAATCCAAAACTGATGTCCTTGTGTAAATAGTATAATTTGTGAAATAAATGTACTGATTTAATATGGACATTAGACTGAATCACTTTTTAGAATTTGTATTTGAAAGTTTATTTATTTGATTCAGTACTGCTGTGGGTTATGTGTAATTCACATGAAGTGTACATATAGCATTTAATATATAAAGCTAGTTTGCATCAGTGTTAATTTCACACTCACTGGCAGTGTCTAATAAATGAAAACCTAAGTGTCTAAATTACACTTGCAGGCGAGTTAAATTAACAGAATATCAGTTAATCCCAGACTTGCACTGTTGAAAGTACATCTCTAAAAGTGTCTGTTAAATACTGAATTACTTACAAGTGAGTTAAACTGACAAAACAGCAGTGTCAAAATCCCTCACTATGTGAGTTTTCTTTTACAGTGCAGTATAGTTATAGTTACACTGAATAAGAGTAAAATAAAACTCCAGCAGTGTTGAAAAGTTTACTCTGTCGCAGTGTTCATTTTCAGCACTTTCAAAAGTGTTATTTTAACACTCAGATGTACACATGGAAAGTTTTATAATTAACTGTCAGAGTTTATTGAACACTGGCAAGTTTGCTGTGCAGTGCAAAACAATTATTTTTAAAATAAAACATTAAAAACAATACATTTCTGGGCAGTTATTGTTTTTGTTAAACTGCAAGCGTGGCCAAACATTTGCAATCCATTTGCAGAAAAGGTTAATAATCTGATTGACTTTGAATATCTATGTAGAAATTGTAATTTAATGAATGCCAACATTTGTCTGTAAGCAAACTTGGCAAACATTCACATTACATTTATTTTGTTAAGAACAAAAGTTTGCACACCCACATCTATAATTATGTAATCTTATCTTTCGTTCATAGTTTTAAAAACGAATTATAGTTTCTTCCTTTTTAATTTGTGTGAATTACATTATTGATACAATTACATTTTGCAAACATATGGCGCTACCGCACAAACATTTCTACGATGGCTCATTGAGGACATGAGAACAGTGGCAACCCTTTCTGTAAACATGCAACTGCTTTCTGGCTGCAGGTGCCTTATAAAATCAATGAAGATGCTTATTAACTTGCATTTAGACTAAACAACCGCGTGTTCAAAAACTGGTTTACAACCACACCTTGATAAATTACCCAAAACAAAAATAATTGTACAATAGTGTGGTTGTCCCACATATTTGCACTGAACTGTTTTGTACTTAAGGCTACCATATGACTCCATGTTCAGTGGGACAGTTTGGGACAGTCCAGGCTTTTTAACTCACACCTCAATGCATTCTGGTAATTGTAGTCCTGTTTCTCTTAAATAAGTAATGAGGTACCTGAGACAGGTAAACATACCAGAATGCACTGTCCCATGCTGTCCCAGTGACATTGAGTCACATGGTCCCCTTATTTAATGTACTTGGGAAGAGTATGGAAGATTGCCTCATGGGCGTCCAAAGCCTGGAGAGTTGAGAAAAGCAAAATCCATCTGCTTCTTAAATTCATCAAATGACTTCAAAATTGGTAGATTTAAAATACTGCAGCACATGTTAGCTTGTGGAAAGTTGGAGATATATCCTTCATTATTCTCATGCAGATGGCTGTAGATGAAAACCAAGAGGCGCCTCTTTGTCCTCTCCTGTAACGACTGCTAAAATCTGTCTTAATGACACCTTGGACTCTGCATCTGAATATAAAAATAGTGAAAAATAAAAGTAAACAATGATATATGTTGCAGGTATAAACTATCATTTATTTATTTTTGGCACTAATATATTTATATACTTTTTTTCCTTTCATCACATTTCTATTATCACTATGATTTATGTGTGTTTTATGTATTGGATTTGTTTTAGCTTTTCTTTCTTTCACTAATGTAAACATGATATTCACCTGGACTTCATTCCCCAATTGACTAATGCACTAATTATACGGGACATTTTTCACAAAGCTTACTAGTATTTTTCCCCAGGTTTGCTGGTGGCTGTGGTACAGGAAACAATTAATGTAGTAAAAATGTATGCCAAAGTTAGATTGCTTTAGGGACTGGCCCCAGCCCTGCAACTGTCACCTTTATGAATACCATACATAGTAATATCTTTCAATAAGGTCTGAGCCAGAGTATACATCTCAGAATAGCGAGTCTGCAATTGATGGCCATGGCCAGTCACTGTAGGTGTGACAAACTGGATCCCTTCACTTTGAAACAAATGACTTGCTGTGACGGAGATCGAATGATTCTTGGTGTTAGATCTCCCTCTCGACCTGCGAGGGCACGGTGCCAGAGGAACAGAGTACCCTTAATTAAGTGGCACGACAATTTATTCCGAAGGGTAGATGGAAGTCGGTCATTTAGGAAGGGGCGGAGCTACGGCACCTAAGCTCATTGACCCGACGGTAAGCGGCGTGGCATCCGAGGACTGGAGGAGGGATGCCCTCGCTAACCTCGGGTCATGGGCGAGGGTATAAATAGGGGCATGGCTTGAGTGATCTGTTCCTTTGCATATGGTTAAGCCAAATAACCTAGAAGGAGCCCGTGTTGTGTGTACTAAAACCGTGAGTGTTTTGCTTGTCTGTGTATTAACACTGTTTGTCTTGTGTGTCGTTTTTCACCAAGAATACTGAGCACGATCCGGAGCTGCAGCCGTAGGCCAGCGAAAACCCGACATCACCACTCACCTTTCCACTACAGGAACTGTCTTTTTGCACCACTAGCACTAAAATCACGCACTGTCGAAATTGTGTCTGTGTTTTGTGTGGGTGAAAGAACCGACTTTGGGTTACGGGTCAAACCCGTGGGATTATAATCAGAAGTGATACACGCCGCTGTACCACTTCCAACACCGTTATTGTTTGCAGGTTCGCTATAAGGCTCTGGACATTAAAATCATTGAATAAACACCCTTGCACCTGTAAAACGTTGTTCTGCGTGATTACTCTGCACAGCACTCACCTGCACGTCTTTTCCACTCTGCCACACGTGGTTGTCAGAAGAGGGTATGGATTACGCAGCACTGTCGGCGCTGCTGGAGCAGTGGGACGGCAGACGGGAGGTGGAGGAGAGACGGAGAGAGGAGAGGTACACCGCTGATCGAGAGGGTCGGGCTGGCGATACCTCCCCAGCGCCAGCAGAACGCAGCTGGGTAACGCCAAGGCGAGGACGCACAAAATGACGGCGGAAGACGACCCTGAAGCATACCTGGTGGCATTTGAGCGGTTGGCTACCACCGCCATGGCCCCGACAGTTCTGGGCAAGCCAGCTAGGACCCTGCCTGATTGGGGAAGCACAGGCAGCATATCAGGCGATGGGGATGACGACGCCGCTCAATATGACCTGGTAAAACTGGCTATTCTCCGCCGCCTTAATATTACGGAGGAAACTCATCGAGTGAGGTTCAGGGAGTACAGGAGGTCCCCGAATATACGCCCCAGGGTGGTCGCGAGAAGCTCTGTGACCACATGATACACTGGCTCACCCCGGCGCTGAAAACGGCCGCACAGATGGGTGAGGCCATCGTTATTGAGCAGTTTTGTCATGTGGTCGGCGCCAAACCCAAGCATGGATACGGCGCCACAACCCCGACACCCTGGACCAGGCAGTAAAGCTCGCCGAGGACTACGAGGACTCCCTGGTATCAGCCCAGACTGGGCTACTCACCCTGCCACCTCAGCGAGCAGTCGAGCTCCACCTCCTCTCTCTGCTCCACCAACCCCACCACCGGGACCGGGTCAACGACCTCCTAGAGCACCGACCCCAATGGGCTGACCTTGCCTCCTCTTCATGGAGACCAAGGTTGGCCCCCAGCTGGGGTAGAGGTGCTACCCCTGCCCCGCTGCCATACCAGCAGCGGGACAGACCATTAACCACTGTACCCTCCTTTCCCCTACCTGTTTTAGGTGCCGCCAGCCGGGTCACCAGGCTAGGTCATGCCCATTTGCGATGGAGTGTGACGTGGCCGTGTGCAATCTAGCATCTGAAGCGGGTAAGCGAGAGAAAATGGTCGGGAGGGGCCTTGTATTGTTAATGTGATTTTGGGAAATGTGAAAACCCATGCATTAGTGGACACAGGGTGTGGTCAGACCTTAATTAGAGCATCTCTTAGGCGGTATGGTGTGGCAGCCACAAGGTCAGGTGGCGATCTCCTGTATCCATGGAGACACGGCAACATACCCCACAGTTAAAGCATATTTATCGGTCGGTCCGATTGAACGTCACCTGGTAGTGGGGTGGCGGAAAGGCTACCACATCCAGTTATTCTGGGTCGAGACTGGCCCAACTATAAAGATTTGGTGAAATTAAGGGCAGTCCCGCCATACACGCAAATGTGGCAGAAAAAGCAGAAAGGGAAATGATTGGTAATATTTTTCCCTTTCAAACGGAAATGTTTTCTCCTCTGTTCCGCCGAGAAAAACAAATAAAGAGAGAAGGTTGCGGAAATGGGAGGGAGCATTAATGAGACAAGGCTGGGGCTGGTGGGAGCCTGCTATAACGGTGACAAACGCCAGTCAAAGGGGTCGGAACACAGTGTGACCGAGAGGGCGAGGTTACTGGGCCATCAAGGGCAGCTGTTACTCCTGCCCGCTCAATGTACCGGACATGTGGCACTCAAATGTGGACCTAGTGTGGGACCAAAAACGACCCCTCACTGGTGCACATTTGGGGACAGGTCCGTCCATTGAAGGTAAGGATGTTGAAGGCGCTGGGGCACTAGTATTTCCACATTTCATTATCAAGGGCGATTACTATATAGGGTAAACCTGGCCACGGGCACAGGACATCCTGTAACACAATTATTGGTTCCCCGCCTTGTCGGATGGAGGTCATGAGGCTGGCGATGATATTCCTTTTGCGGGCACCTCGGAGTTGACAAGACGAGGGAACGGATATTGGCTCGATTTTTTGGCTAGGACTTCATAAGGAAGTGTCGAAATATGTAGCCACATGCCCAGACTGCCAGCGAGTAGCGCGGGTCGAAAGCGCCCGCCTTTGGTCCCACTGCCGATTATTTCCACCCCTTTGAACGCATCGCAATGGACATAGTCGGCCCTTTGCTACCTTCTGACTCCGGTATACGATATCTTAGTGGTGGTAGATTACGCAACGCGATACCCGGAGGCAGTTCCCTTGAGGTCCACTAGTGCTGCTGCGATAGCCAAAGAACTAGTGCAGATTATGGCAAGAGTAGGGATCCCTAAGGAGATATTGACTGATCATGGAACTAATTTCTTGTCAAATACGCTACAGCAGGTATATAAACTACTAAAAATACGTCCCATCAGAACGCCGGTTTATCATCCACAGACGGACGGGTTGGTGGAACGCTTCAATCAGACTCTAAAGGCGATGCTGAGACGGTTTGTAAATCAAGAGCAAAAACATTGGGCATCGCTTCTTCCCTACCTCCTTTTCGCAGTGAGAGAGGTGCCGCAGAGTTCGACAGGGTTCTCCCCTTCGAGCTCTTGTACGGCCGGCAGCCTCGCGGCATTCTCGATCTGTTGAGAGAGGGGTGGGAGGAGCACAAAGGCTCGTCCAAAATGTAGTGCAGCATGTGCTCCTACTTAGAGATCGCCTAGATTTGGTCGGTCGCTTGGCCCAAGACAATCTCAAATCGGCTCAGCATCGACAACAGCAGCATTACAATCAAAATGCATTAATCCGAACCTTTCGCCTGGAGACAAGGTAATGCTGCTACTTCCCTCATCAGAATCCAAACTATGTGCTAAATGGCAAGGGCCATATGAAGTGATTCGGGCTATAGGAAAGGTGAATTACGAAATTAGACAGCCCGATCGCCAGTAATGAAAAAGAAATTTATCACATAAATTTATTAAAGCCCTGGCAGGCAAGAGAGGTTTTATTCATAGCCCCAGGCAATGCAGAGGATGATTTGGGGCCCGAGCTAAAACCCTCTGGCACAAAGACTATTTCGATGGGGAACAGTTACTTCCTGATCAGCAACATGAACTACGCATGTTAATTGAGGAATTTAGCGATGTTTTTTCTAACACGCCCGTAGAACTAACCTGGCTGAATATGACATTATCTCTCCCCAGGTGTCACAGTGCGAGAGAGGCCCTATCGGATCCCAGAAAGTCGACGAGGTGGCGCTCGCAAAGAGGTATGGGACATGCTCGAACTTGGGGTGATTGAGCCTTCCAGGAGCGAGTGGTGCAGTCCAATTGTGATAGTGGCCAAAAGGACGGCACCAACCGCTTCTGCGTTGATTTCCGCAAGGTAAACGCTATTGCCAAGTTTGATGCTTATCCCATGCCTCGGGTCGACGAGCTTCTAGATAGACTGGGGACGGCAAGGTTTATTTCCACTCTGGACCTGACGAAGGGATATTGGCAGATCCCGCTAACTCAGTAGTTCTAGAGAGAAAACCGCATTTTCAACACCAGAGGGGCTGTTTCATTTTACAACCATGCCGCTTGGGTTACATGGTGCGCCTGCTGCCTTCCAGAGACTGATGGACCAGGTTTTACACCCACATCGTGAATATGCGGCAGCGTATATTGATGATGTGGTTATTTACAGCTCCACCTGGCGAGAGCATTTGGCCAGGATCACAGCCGCCCTTCAGTCTCTAAGGGCAGCCCGGCTGACAGCTAACTTGCGGAAATGTGCGCTTGCCAAGAAAGAGACACAATATTTGGGATTTATAATGGGGAATGGCAGGGTGAAACCCGTTATCTCCAAGGTCCAGGCCTTGGTGAACGCGGCAATCCCCAAAACCAAGGCTCAGGTGAGGTCTCTACTGGGGTTAGCCGGTTATTACCGCCGCTTTATCCCCGAGTATGCCACCGTGGTTAATCCCTTAGTTGACCTCACCAGAAAGAGCGCACCAAATTCAATTAAGTGGTCAGAAGAATGTCAGGGGCGCTTGATATTGTTAAGCAGAGACTTTGCCAGGCCCCCGCCTCATCACTCCAGACTTCACCAAGAGATTCATCCTCCACACCGATGCGCCGGATGTCGGTTTGGGTGCAGTCCTGTCCCAAATGGTAGGCGGAGTAGAACATCCTATTCTGTACATAAGTAAAAAGATGCTCCCTCGAGCGCAACTACTCCGTCGTCGAAAAGAGTGTTTGGCCATCAAATGGGCTACTCACTCTCTGAGATACTACCTGCTGGGACACTCATTTGATCTCGTCACTGACCACGCCCCACTCACGTGGTTAAGCACAATGAAGGACAGCAATGCCCGGATAACTCGGTGGTATCTGGCATTGCAGCCCTTCATGTACCACATGGTACACCGTGCAGGGAAAGACCACCAAAATGCGGATTATTTTTCCCGGGAGGGGGGAGTAATGGGAAAGATAGACTCAGCCGAGTGTTCCTTCGGCTCCACTCTGAGCGGTGGGATATGTGACGGAGATCGAATGATTCTTGGTGTTAGATCTCCCTCTCGACCTGCGAGGGCACGGTGCCAGAGGAACAGAGTACCCTTAATTAAGTGGCACGACAATTTATTCCGAAGGGTAGATGGAAGTCGGTCATTTAGGAAGGGGCGGAGCTACGGCACCCAAGCTCATTGACCCGACGGTAAGCGGCGTGGCATCCGAGGACTGGAGGAGCGGATGCCCTCGCTAACCTCGGGTCATGGGCGAGGGTATAAATAGGGGCATGGCTTGAGTGATCTGTTCCTTTGCATATGGTTAAGCCAAATAACCTAGAAGGAGCCCGTGTTGTGTGTACTAAAACCGTGAGTGTTTTGCTTGTCTGTGTATTAACACTGTTTGTCTTGTGTGTCGCTTTTCTCACCAAGAATACTGAGCACGATCCGAGCTGCAGCCGTAGGCCAGCCAAAACCCGACATCACCACTCACCTTTCCACTACAGGAACTGTCTTTTGCACCACTAGCACTAAAATCACGCACTGTCGAAATTGTGTCTGTGTTTTGTGTGGGTGAAAGAACCGACTTTGGGTTACGGGTCAAACCCGTGGGATTATAATCAGAAGTGATACACGCCGCTGTACCACTTCCAACACCGTTATTGTTTGCAGGTTCGCTATAAGGCTCTGGACATTAAAATCATTGAATAAACACCCTTGCACCTGTAAAACGTTGTTCTGCGTGATTACTCTGCACAGCACTCACCTGCACGCCTTTTCCACTCTG
>CM060275.1:3167410-3264776 GCA_030684275.1 Acipenser oxyrinchus oxyrinchus
CTTTGGCTATCGCAGCAGCACTAGTGGACCTCAAGGGAACTGCCTCCGGTATCGCGTTGCGTAATCTACCACCACTAAGATATCGTATACCCGAGTCAGAAGGTAGCAAAGGGCCGACTATGTCCATTGCGATGCGTTCAAAGGGGTGGAAATAATCGGCAGTGGGACCAAAGGGCGGGCGACTCGACCCGCGCTACTCGCTGGCAGTCTGGGCATGTGGCTACATATTTCGACACTTCCTTATGAAGTCCTAGCCAAAAAATCGAGCCAATATCCGTTCCCTCGTCTTGTCAACTCCGAGGTGCCCGCAAAAGGAATATCATCGCCAGCCTCATGACCTCCATCCGACAAGGCGGGGAACCAATAATTGTGTTACAGGATGTCCTGTGCCCGTGGCCAGGTTTACCCTATATAGTAATCGCCCCTTGATAATGAAATGTGGAAATACTAGTGCCCCAGCGCCTTCAACATCCTTACCTTCAATGGACCGGACCTGTCCCCAAATGTGCACCAGTGAGGGGTCGTTTTTTTGGTCCCACACTAGGTCCACATTTGAGTGCCACATGTCCGGTACATTGAGCGGGGCAGGAGTAACAGCTGCCCTTGATGGCCCAGTAACCTCGCCCTCTCGGTCACACTGTGTTCCGACCCCCTTTGACTGACGTTTGTCACCGTTATAGCAGGCTCCCACCAGCCCCCAGCCTTGTCTCATTAATGCTCCCTCCCATTTCCGCAACCTTCTCTCTTTATTTGTTTTTCTCGGCCGGAACAGAGGAGAAAACATTTCCGTTTGAAAGGGAAAAATATTACCAATCATTTCCCTTTCTGCTTTTTCTGCCACATTTGCGTGTATGGCCGGGACTGCCCTTAATTTCACCAAATCTTTATAGTTGGGCCAGTCTCGACCCAGAATAACTGGATGTGGTAGCCTTTCCGCCACCCCCACTACCAGGTGACGTTCAATCGGACCGACCGATAAATATGCTTTAACTGTGGGGTATGTTGCCGTGTCTCCATGGATACAGGAGATCGCCACCTGACCTTGTGGCTGCCACACCATACCGCCTAAGAGAGATGCTCTAATTAAGGTCTGACCACACCCTGTGTCCACTAATGCATGGGTTTTCACATTTCCCAAAATCACATTAACAATACAAGGCCCCTCCCGACCATTTTTCTCTCGCTTACCCGCTTCAGATGCTAGATTGCACACGGCCACGTCACACTCCATCGCAAATGGGCATGACCTAGCCTGGTGACCCGGCTGGCGGCACCTAAAACAGGTAGGGGGAAAGGAGGGTACAGTGGTTAATGGTCTGTCCCGCTGCTGGTATGGCAACGGGGCAGGGGAGCACCTCTACCCCAGCTGGGGCCAACCTTGGTCTCCATGAAGAGGAGGCAAGGTCGCCCATTGGGGTCGGTGCTCTAGGAGGTCGTTGACCCGGTCCCGGTGGTGGGGTTGGTGGAGCAGAGAGAGGAGGTGGAGCTCGACTGCTCCGCTGAGGTGGCAGGGTGAGTAGCCCAGTCTGGGCTGATACCAGGGAGTCCTCGTAGTCCTCGGCGAGCTTTACTGCCTGGTCCAGGGTGTCGGGGTTGTGGCGCCGTATCCATGCTTGGGTTTCGGCGCCGACCACATGACAAAACTGCTCAATAACGATGGCCTCACCCATCTGTGCGGCCGTTTTCAGCGCCGGGGTGAGCCAGTGTATCATGTGGTCACAGAGCTTCTGCGCGACCACCCTGGGGCGTATATTCGGGGACCTCCTGTACTCCCTGAACCTCACTCGATGAGTTTCCTCCGTAATATTAAGACGGCGGAGAATAGCCAGTTTTACCAGGTCATATTGAGCGGCGTCGTCATCCCCCATCGCCTGATATGCTGCCTGTGCTTCCCCAATCAGGCAGGGTCCTAGCTGGCTTGCCCAGAACTGTCGGGGCCATGACGCGGTGGTAGCCAACCGCTCAAATGCCACCAGGTATGCTTCAGGGTCGTCTTCCGCCGTCATTTTGTGCGTCCTCGCCTTGGGCGTTACCCAGCTGCGTTCTGCTGACGCTGGGGGAGGTATCGCCAGCCCGACCCTCTCGATCAGCGCGGTGTACCTCTCCTCTCTCCGTCTCTCCTCCACCTCCCGTCTGCCGTCCCACTGCTCCAGCAGCGCCGACAGTGCTGCGTAATCCATACCCCTCTTCTGACAACCACGTGTGGCAGAGTGGAAAAGACGTGCAGGTGAGTGCTGTGCAGAGTAATCACGCAGACAACGTTTTACAGGTGCAAGGGTGTTTATTCAATGATTTTAATGTCCAGAGCCTTATAGCGAACCTGCAAACAATAACGGTGTTGGAAGTGGTACAGCGGCGTGTATCACTTCTGATTATAATCCCACGGGTTTGACCCGTAACCCAAAGTCCGGTTCTTTCACCCACACAAAACACAGACACAATTTCGACAGTGCGTGATTTTAGTGCTAGTGGTGCAAAAAGACAGTTCCTGTAGTGGAAAGGTGAGTGGTGATGTCCGGGTTTTCGCTGGCCTACGGCTGCAGCTCCGGATCGTGCTCAGTATTCTTGGTGAGAAAACGACACACAAGACAAACAGTGTTAATACACAGACAAGCAAAACACTCACGGTTTTTAGTACACACAACACGGGCTCCTTCTAGGTTATTTGGCTTAACCATATGCAAAGGAACAGATCACTCAAGCCATGCCCCTATTTATACCCTCGCCCATGACCCCGAGGTTAACGAGGGCATCCGCTCCTCCAGTCCTCGGATGCCACGCCGCTTACCGTCCGGGTCAATGAGCTTGGGTGCCGTAGCTCCGCCCCCTTCCTAAATGACCGACTTCCATCTACCCTTCGGAATAAATTGTCGTGCCACTTAATTAAGGGTACTCTGTTCCTCTGGCACCGTGCCCTCGCAGGTCGAGAGGGAGATCTAACACCAAGAATCATTCGATCTCCGTCACAGCAAGTCATTTGTTTCAAAGTGAAGGGATCCAGTTTGTCACACCTACGGTGACTGGCCATGGCCATCAATTGCAGACTCGCTATTCTGAGATGTATACTCTGGCTCAGACCTTATTGAAAGATATTACTATGTATGGTATTCATAAAGGTGACAGTTGCAGGGCTGGGGCCAGTCCCTAAAGCAATCTAACTTTGGCATACATTTTTACTACATTAATTGTTTCCTGTACCACAGCCACCAGCAAACCTGGGGAAAAATACTAGTAAGCTTTGTGAAAAATGTCCCGTATAATTAGTGCATTAGTCAATTGGGGAATGAAGTCCAGGTGAATATCATGTTTACATTAGTGAAAGAAAGAAAAGCTAAAACAAATCCAATACATAAAACACACATAAATCATAGTGATAATAGAAATGTGATGAAAGGAAAAAAAGTATATAAATATATTAGTGCCAAAAATAAATAAATGATAGTTTATACCTGCAACATATATCATTGTTTACTTTTATTTTTCACTATTTTTATATTCAGATGCAGAGTCCAAGGTGTCATTAAGACAGATTTTAGCAGTTGTTACAGGAGAGGACAAAGAGGCGCCTCTTGGTTTTCATCTACAGCCATCTGCATGAGAATAATGAAGGATATATCTCCAACTTTCCACAAGCTAACATGTGCTGCAGTATTTTAAATCTACCAATTTTGAAGTCATTTGATGAATTTAAGAAGCAGATGGATTTTGCTATTCTCAACTCTCCAGGCTTTGGACGCCCATGAGGCAATCTTCCATACTCTTCCCAAGTACATTAAATAAGGGGACCATGTGACTCAATGTCACTGGGACAGCATGGGACAGTGCATTCTGGTATGTTTACCTGTCTCAGGTACCTCATTACTTATTTAAGAGAAACAGGACTACAATTACCAGAATGCATTGAGGTGTGAGTTAAAAAGCCTGGACTGTCCCAAACTGTCCCACTGAACATGGAGTCATATGGTAGCCTTAAGTACAAAACAGTTCAGTGCAAATATGTGGGACAACCACACTATTGTACAATTATTTTTGTTTTGGGTAATTTATCAAGGTGTGGTTGTAAACCAGTTTTTGAACACGCGGTTGTTTAGTCTAAATGCAAGTTAATAAGCATCTTCATTGATTTTATAAGGCACCTGCAGCCAGAAAGCAGTTGCATGTTTACAGAAAGGGTTGCCACTGTTCTCATGTCCTCAATGAGCCATCGTAGAAATGTTTGTGCGGTAGCGCCATATGTTTGCAAAATGTAATTGTATCAATAATGTAATTCACACAAATTAAAAAGGAAGAAACTATAATTCGTTTTTAAAACTATGAACGAAAGATAAGATTACATAATTATAGATGTGGGTGTGCAAACTTTTGTTCTTAACAAAAATAAATGTAATGTGAATGTTTGCCAAGTTTGCTTACAGACAAATGTTGGCATTCATTAAATTACAATTTCTACATAGATATTCAAAGTCAATCAGATTATTAACCTTTTCTGCAAATGGATTGCAAATGTTTGGCCACGCTTGCAGTTTAACAAAAACAATAACTGCCCAGAAATGTATTGTTTTTAATGTTTTATTTTAAAAATAATTGTTTTGCACTGCACAGCAAACTTGCCAGTGTTCAATGAACTCTGACAGTTAATTATAAAACTTTCCATGTGTACATCTGAGTGTTAAAATAACACTTTTGAAAGTGCTGAAAATGAACACTGCGACAGAGTAAACTTTTCAACACTGCTGGAGTTTTATTTTACTCTTATTCAGTGTAACTATAACTATACTGCACTGTAAAAGAAAACTCACATAGTGAGGGATTTTGACACTGCTGTTTTGTCAGTTTAACTCACTTGTAAGTAATTCAGTATTTAACAGACACTTTTAGAGATGTACTTTCAACAGTGCAAGTCTGGGATTAACTGATATTTTGTTAATTTAACTCGCCTGCAAGTGTAATTTAGACACTTGGGTTTTCAATTATTAGACACTGCCAGTGAGTGTGAAATTAACACTGATGCAAACTAGCTTTATATATTAAATGCTATATGTACACTTCATATGAATTACACATAACCCACAGCAGTACTGAATCAAATAAATAAACTTTCAAATACAAATTCTAAAAAGTGATTCAGACTAATGTCCGTATTAAATCAGTACATTTATTTCACAAATTATACTATTTACACAAGGACATCAGTTTTGGATTAGAAATGTTATTGTCAAATGAGTTCTCAATGCACTCCAATTGCTTTCTGAAAGTCACATGTACAGTACAGTATATATCGGCAAGCAGACCTGCTGGACACTGTAGAGTTTAACCTGCTATTTTAATAAATCAGGACAGGGATATATTTTCTAACAGAAAGTACTGCGTTGTTATTACCCACAATGTTATGGAGAAAAATACAAAAAAATAAAATAAACGTATGCCAAACAAGAGTTTTTTGATCTGACCCATTCTCACAAAATCAGTTACACTCAAAACTGATCATTTTACCCCCTTAATCTAATTTTAGTTACAAGGTAAACGTAATTTCCACAAAATGTGACTGATTTTTGTGAGAATGGCTCACGTATATACACTTTCCAATCCATCAGCTGTCAGAAATATTGGGTGACGGTGTAACAGTTACTGCAGCTCCAATATGTACGTTTGCTTCTTTGTAAAACTTAAGGTACTAAATGCAAGGCTGCAATCACATTGCACACATGCCAATCACACCATTTTGTTTTATTTGCCTTTTTAGAATCTAACATTTTTCCCTGTTTTCATAAGAATGCCAAATTTTACATTCTCCACACAAAGCGTTGAGTAAATGGTGAAAGTGTAACCCAGCGAATTACAAGCATTTTCTGGATAATGCAATGATCTCTTGAGTAGCACAAAATTGGTACTTTTTCCCCACTATAAATGCAGGAATCAAGTAAATTACTACAAGTTGTTCAGGAGCTTAACCCTTGGACTTTCTTGAACACTACCCACATCAATGTTATAGACTGTGTCTGGAGGAATGTGTACACACTGCTTAAAGACTGTGGCAGTGTGCCCCGCCCCGGGTGTATTTTATGTTTATAAGTTGTGTGTGGTGTATTAATGTTAGTGTACATGTATTGGTGCATGGGATATAATATGAGGTTATGTAGCATGAGTGTTATAGAATGTATATTTGTATTTAGACACGAGGATGGCACAATCACTTCACATGCAGATTAAAAGCGGTATTTGTATGGAAGCACATATTTAACAAGAAAACGGTTCAGCACATGCTGCTACAACTACAATGTGGGGGGGGGTGAAGAACACACACACACACACACACACACACACACACACACACACACACACACACACACACACACACAATGTAACCAAATTTAAATATATTAAACAACATAGGAGGAAATGCTTATGACATATGTGGCAATGTGTCCCGCCCCTGTGTGTATTTTTGTGTTTTATGTTGTATGTTGTGTGTGTTAATGTTGGTGTATTGTAGTTGATACACGGGATATAATGTGGGTAATGAGCACGAGTGTTTAAAATGTATAATTGTATTTAGGTACGGGGATTGCACTTCACGTGCATTTAAAGTGAATTATTATTATTTATTTCTTAGCAGATGTAAAACAATATTCAATGTCTTGGAATCAGAAGTTGAAGACAAAAAAAAAAAAAAAAGATGAAAGCATACTGTGACGGAGAGCCGTGCCCCCGATGTGTGTGTGTATATATATATATATATATATATATATTGTGAAGGGTTTTAGTCCTTCGGGTTCTTTTTCAGCACTTTAAATGACCCAGCCACACACAAAACTTGATTTTTAAAAGCGCTATTGCGCTATTTTTGTTAATAATCACAGAAACCAAAATAAAGCAAACAAACACTTAGCTCTTTCTTGAGCACTAATTAAACACAACACTGGACCTACCTATAAAACAGGACAGCTAAGCTGTTTACCTGTGACACAAAACATTCAAACAAACCAAAACCACACAGATTTACACTACCTTTTCTTTCTTTTTCTACGCTTGTGCACACAAACAAGCAGGCTCCTATACACACCATACAGCAGCCCAGAACACACTGCCTGCTCTCTTTAAATACCCTGCACCTGGCTCTGATTTACAATGATCACCAGGTGCAGGGGATAATTAAATAATAAAACAATTAACAAATATAATTAAACAATAATACAAAACAATTACATCAAACCAATGTGCATTTGCACATGTTTTATGCATGGAGGATATTAACCCCCTCCCTGCTGTGTTTCAATATATATATATATATATATATATATATATATATATATATATATATATATATATATATATATATATATATATATATATATATATATATATATATATAATGTGTGCACTGTTATTATTTATTGTTAATATTATTGTATATATGATTTATTGTAAATATGACAGACAGAAAGCCTTATTGTTATAATGCTTTGATTTAAAATAGAGAACGAGTGAGAATGCCGTTCGCTACTATTTGTTATTGTTTGGTTGTTTTGTATTTAGTAATTTAGTACAGCTTGTGAGTGTGTGACTGATCATCTAGTTTTTTTTTTTTAATTTAGTAGTTGCCAATTATTTTTATTATTTTCTCCCCAATTTAGTAATGTCCAATTATTTTTAGGCTCAGCCCACCGCTACCACCCCCCCCCCCGCTGACTCGGGAGCGGTGAAGACGAACACACGCTGTCCTCCGAAGTGTGTGCCTTCAGCTGACAGCTTTTTTACACACTGCAGACTCACCATACAGCCACCCAGAGCTACAGTGTCGGAGGACAACACAGCTCTCAGGCAGCTTACAGGCAAGCCCGCAGGCGCCTGGCCAGACCACAGGGGTCGCTGGTGCGAGGTGAGCCAAGGACACCCTGACCGACCTAGCCCTCCCTCCCCCCGGGCGGCGCTCGGCCAATTGAGCGCCACCCCCTGGGAGCTCCCGTCCTCGGTCGGCAAAGGAATAGCCTGGACTCGAACCGGCGACGTCCAGACTATAGGGTGCATCCTGCCCTCAACGTGGAGCGCCTTTACTGGATGTGCCACGCGGGAGCCCCTCAGCTAGTGATTTATTGAACTAGCTGACGGACACTCATAATTACTCGTTTATTACATAATTACTCATCATAACTCGTGTGGAGTGTGGCTAGTTGATCATTTAATTGTCTAATTAACTCCTAGCCACATGATATAAACCCTGGCTCTACCAGGGTAGGGGGGAGTGTATCAGAGGCGGAAAGACATGAGTAAGCTAAACTTAAATGCTACGTATGCTGGGAGTTGTAATCAGCACACAACTTATAATCTTGTGTTTTGGCCAGTGTGCTGTTTATTTTGTGTGTTTAATTAATAGTGAGCGCCATAGCGTCTCACATTTACCCTGTACAAACTGCATTGTATGTTTCCTGCACTTCCTGGTTCTGATGTCATCCTCACAAGCCATTCTTGTCACACATACATGACATTATCCTATTCTGAAATAGATACCTTTTGACATTTTATCACATGATCAACAGCCTCATGGACACTTATTTTCATGGATTTTTTCCTTCCTCCCTGGTGGTGGTGGCGGCAAAAGGTAGACCAGCAGTAGAAGCAAGGACATGTCGCTAACCCAGCCTGTATTAAAAAACATTGTTTCTTCAGATTCACAAGTCAAATGTATTGTCTGCAGACTTGAGTATGCTGCATAAGTGTAGAGTTATTGTCAGGGTTTTAGCCTCTTTAATGTCTTAATGACCTCTTCAATGATTTAAAGGTTGCGCCCCACTTTTCTAGGAGCTTTGATGAGGTTTCAGTCCCAAATAACATCTTGAAGGATCTAAAAGGAAAAATATATGTATATAACCATTTAAAATATGTCTGCATTGATTTCTGTGACACTGACACAGTACAAAGTGGAGCCAATGATTCATCCATTGCTGACTTAGGAACCTTTCTAGTATACACATGAAAATCACTTTAATAACTACACTGTTACACAAGTACGGAACATAGTTACATTTCAGAGGGATTAAGTCAGCATCCAAATTCACACAAAAACATGGAAATGAAAAGTTTGATAAAGATAAAACACTTGGTTTTGTATTATAAAAGTTGTTTAGTTAAAGTCAAATTATTCTGTCTTTGTTAACCAACCAAACCTTAAATGAGGGGAACAGTGTTACAATTCCTAATGCACGCTGTACTCTCACATCCTTTTGAGGAATTCTCCTTAACGAAAATAAATGTATAAAAAACATTTAAATGTGCTCATTTTAAAACAGAAAAATATGCTGCAACATGTCAAAATATTTACTCAGACCATCTACAAAGATTAGATAAAGCAACTGGCATGTTACATGAAAACAGCTTATTCGATTCTATATACCTAAACAAGGTAAAGCAACTTAACAAAGCACAAACGGAATATTTTTTTGTTGACAAGTCATCTTATGAATGAATATCTAAATCTAATTTGAAAAAGACTGTTCAAATGATACCTACCCTTGTGCTTCTGTCATGCGTGCAACCAAAATATTTATCAGTTGCCTCCTTGTGCTGTCAGTAAGTGTTCTTGTTTCTTCATATTCCTCAAGAATGTTGTCCCCTTTATTGCTGGAATACTTCTCACCAACTGATCATATACAAACAGGAAAGCACAATGCTAGTTACACACTTTAATAGAACAATGTTAATTTCATACTCTTATTACTTTTTGTTATTATTGGAGTTGAGATTATTTCAATATCCCTGTAGTACAATGAACTGCAGCCTCAGTAATTTAGTAGTCCATAGCTTTTCAAAGAATATGGGCACTGGTAGTCTAAAGATACCAACCTCTTTTGCTTCAATAGCCCTTGAGCTTTGATTATCAACTCGTGCTTTTTTTGGTTTAGGGATACTTCTAAAAACGTTAATGTCTTGCCCACTGTCTGAAGATAATGAGAGTGTATCAGTATGCGTGCTTGGAGACGAGAGAGGAGAATCTGAAATAAGGAATATCTGAAATATTGCTCAAATAAATAAACCTTAAAGCAAGTTCAAGACTTCTCCTTACTGATGACATATCAAAAGAGTACTGGGGAGATGTCAAACACTGCTAGTGATAGTCTCATTTTGTAGATTACATTTAAGAACACCATCATTCTATAAGACGTATGTCGTGTGGGAAAAAAAAAAAGAAATACTTGCCATTATTAGTAATGCAGAGGAAGATACCAAAAAAGGCTTTTCAAACAGGACACCATTGTAAATGACATAATACATCTCGATTAATTCACCTGAAAAATATTTTATAATAAAAAAACACTTTTTTACCAGTTTCTCTTCACACTTACATTCAATTGCATCTTTGATCATAAAAAAATAATCTGGCTTGCGTTCCACGACTTCATTGAAAACGTCTTCATCAACCTGAGTGCCTGTATCATCCACACTGTATCTCACTGTGGCAATGTGGCCACACCCTTGTGCGTAGTTTATGTGTATATGTTACATGTTGTGTGTAAATGTTGGTGTATAGTGATTGGTTCACTGGATATAAACGGGTCTGTAACACGAGAGTTTAAAATGTATATTTGTATTTAGGCACGAGGATTGCACAGCACTTCACGTGCAAGTAAAAAGTAATAATATGTGAACACAGGAAAGTGCACTTTAATTAATTCACGTGCAGTTGTACCGAGATTCCAATTGAATGATTGACTAGCAATCGAGTCTCGGTACAACTGCATAAAAGCAGCATGTTTTCACTCACTCGTGGTTGTGTGTTCAGTGAGTGGAGAACGGGATTGGAGATGGAGGTAAAGAGAAAAAGAATAGTTAAAGTATCTGCTCACCGTGTTTTGTCTGTATAGTCCGTTTTGTTTGTTTGTTTATTTTGGCTCAAGTGCCGTGTCCTGTGTTTTGTGTTCAAACCTTTTATTTTCTGTTCTGTTTAAATTATTAAATGCTGAGCGCGATCACGCGCTCAGCTTCATCAAAACCCCAAGTCTCTGTGTGTTACTTCCTGTTTGTGGTCTGATGTCACCCACCGCAGCCGTCTTTGTGACACTCACATTCACTGGAAAGACTGCTTATATAGAATAGAATGAGAACACGTGACAAGGCAGGTTACTGGTTATCAACTATAAAATGAAACGAGGCTGCTCAGTACCATGCTTTGCTAAAGAAACATTAGGTCACATAATTGACTTGAAAAACAGTCAAATTTCTAGATGAATCAGCTTTTACTACACACCCTCTCTAATGAAATCAGTGTAAGAAGCTCCACCAAGTTTTATATACTTCTTCTGTGCTGCACTTATTAGCATTTTCACGACCGGAATCTATACAAAACAGTAATTAAAACCAAACGTTAGATCAAAACCCTTTTAGTTATTTTTGGACCTACCTGCCGTTTATAACATTTGCTCATCATAAAATGAAGATAAAGTTTTAAGCTTTGTAAAGTACTTATTTAAAGTCTTTTCTTGATGACATGCACAAACAATGCTGCCACATGATATATTAACAGGCCAGGGTTTTATCTATGCTTATTTTTTCATCATTGTTCCCTCATGAAATCTCATTTTACCTTCTAACTTTCAAATTTGACCAAGATATATCTAAATATAATGACTTATGCATCAAAATACTGCTTGACGAAGTGATACATGTGCACTTATTAAGAAACAGACGTCTTAACTTTCAATAAAAGTTTTAGAAACAGGCAGGCAAGTCTAAAGCAGAAACCATGCATGTGCATTACAATAAAATGGTGTGCTCAGGGGTTGAGTATTCTGCATGTGTGCAGGTTAATAAACATAACAAAATGCTTCGTCATGGGATTGAACTGTACAACTTAACTGTTTACCTCCCTTTCCTGCAATTATTATGTCACTTAAAACAACAAAAATAATAATAATAATAATAATAATAATAATAATAATAATAATAATAATAATAATAATAATAATAATAATAATAAACATTTTACAAGAAAACACTATTCATGAAGTTGTTCTTTTTTGTTCTCATGGTATTTGAACATGGGTGCGTTTTCGTGCTGAGGTCTCTTAAAATACAGTACCATACACAACATAGTGGCAAGTCTGAATATGCAAAATTATTTTGCAATTATTATTTTTACTCCCTGCCAAATACATGTGAGAATGTGGCTGGAGCCTTAATTAGTTAATTGTTAATTATTGATTAATTGGGCTCCAGCCACAGACCATAAAAGCCAGGAGGAATCCTTGGCTTGGCTTGGCTGGGCTGGGCTGGGCTGGGCTTGGCTTGGCGAGGCTTGGCGAGACGAGACGAGACGAGACGAGACGAGACGAGACAAGACACAGGGAGTAAGTGTTACTTGTAAAAATGTAGATATAGGTACTTGTTTAATTTGATTTATTTGTCTGGTGTTTTGTTTGGAAACCTTTTGTGTTTTGGTAAATAAAAGTATTTAGTTTCACTGCATTTTCTTGACTCTGAGTCTTCCCTCTGTGGCGATCCTGTCACATGAAGATATTTCATTGCTCAGTTTTCCAGGGGTAATATTTGGACACAGATGGGAAAGCAGACACCACCTGCTTCTATTGGCAGTAAATGCTTACAACTGTCTCCATGCCTGTGTAAAGCAGGTGAAATTAACCCATATCACTTCAATATGTTAAACAAACAGCATTGTATTGCAACCAAAATATTTTATTATTTACATAAATGTATCAATTGTTTATTTAACCACTTGCGGTCCATTTATTCAGCACGTCTCAGGTGCTTTGGGTCCAATTTATTTTCACGTGCGCAGTTTATTTTAGACGCGCTGTTTAAAGGTATTTTTCACAGTAAAACAGGTTTAAAAAGCACTGCATATCAACAGGACACTCAGTACTGCATCTCCAGCCTCGCCCTACCCCTTGTTCGCTGTATTTTTCACATACCTCTTCATAGTACTGCATACCAATAAATCATCTCCTGATCACTCGATCCAAGTCATTATTTTATAACTAACATCTAAAAAAAGCTCTGCAAATGTCTGAATATCTAAACAGCTCTAATAAACAGTTAATGAAAATAAGTTATACTCTGAGGTGGAATGGCATTTTTAATTTAAGCGTTTTAGTGTACAGCACAACTAGCACGCCTGTGGTAACTAATGATACACAGTTTTGTTTATCAACAGAAATACAGTATGGCAAATATTTCTTGAGCTACAGATGAAATTACATAAGGCAATGGCACATACAGTACCTTCTCAATGTAGCCTTTCAAAAATGTATTGAGATGTTCAGGAATAGTTATAATTATCTCTGTGGATTCCTAGCAAATACAATTTGCAGCTGTGAATGTTTCATATGACTTGAAAAGGAATGTATATGAGGCTGAATTATAATACATTTTTGAAAAATTTTAAAAGTGAACTAATTTAACTTTTCATATAAAAATACATACTGTAGCGATCCTGAGGGTGGAAAGCCCACTTAGAACCACATGCCTAATTTTAGGAGTGATTCATTACACTGGTTCCAGGGCCTGGGGCAGCTGGGGCTGTTTGTTGGATCAGCAGTTTGGGAGGGGCCCTTGGTTTGTTTTTTGGTTGCTTTGGGTTTCATTCTGGTGTGGGAGGGTTTACAATGGAACACCATTGATGGCTGGGCCGTGATGTCAGTCATAAAGGGGGTGGAATTAGGTTAGGATAAACACTGGAGCCAGGTGAGGAGAATGGAGTTTCATTCAGGAGTTTCATCTCTCACTGGTAGCATTCGCTAAATTCTCTTCCTTTAAGCTTCTCTTAATGAGCCTGGAGCGGGTCTTTTATATTCCGTGACTGGAGCCTTAATTGCCCATTAATCAAACAAGTATCTTTTTAAGACTCCAGCCACATTCCCACGAGATTTATATAGTGATGGGGAATTAACCCCATCCACCCAGCAACACATTATCAGTTTTGAATAATAAATCCTAACGTCCACCCGCACACAATAAAATATCTCCACATCTCCCCTTAAAACTCTAAAACTCCAAAAGTACTCCTGCCCAGAAATTAGCTTGCAGATTAGTGAAGAGGCTGACATGGGAAGCCATGGGCAGGGGGGCAGGATAGCGGCCCTCCCCGTTAGACAAAGCCAAAAAGCAGGTGGAGGCTGGGGAGGAGGAGGAGAACTGTAAAACACAGCAGGGACATAATGGATTGACATATAATATAAATCCTTTCCTTCCTGATCATTGGACATATTGTTTATCGAAGGACAAATAAGATACAAGCTATTCCGACATAGGACCACAAAGGGTTAAGACCCCTGGGTTCCCGAGTGGTGCATCCAGTAAAGGCGCTCCACGTGGAGTGCAGGATGCCCTCTATAGTCTGGACATTGCGAGTTCGAGTCCAGGTTATTCCTTTGCCGACCGAGGACGGGAGCTCCCAGGGGGCGGCGCTCAATTGGCCGAGCGCCGCCCGGGGGGATGGAGGGTTAGGTCGGCCAGGGTGTCCTCGGCTCACCGTGCACCAGCGACCCCTGTAGTCTGGCCAGGCGCCTGTGGGCTTGCCTGTAAGCTGCTCGAGAGCTGTGTTGTCCTCTGAAGCTGTAGCTCTTGGGTGGCTGCATGGTCAGTCCGCAGTGTGAAAAAAAGCGGTCGGCTGACGGCACACGCTTCGGAGGACAGTGTGTGTTCGTCTTCGCCCTCCTGAGTCAGTGCAGGGGTGGTAGCGGTGAGCTGAGCCTAAAAATAACTGCCGATACCAAATTGGGAGAAAATAATAAAAATAATTGGCAACTACTAAATTTATTTTTAAAAAAAGGGTTAAGACCCCTAGGTGACATTGTATCCAGTATATAAATCCAAAATGTTTCCCTTTGAAGTAACAATGTGTCGACATTTTCTCCCCTATGAGGGAAATTTTCTATTTAAATACCAATATACAGCTGTACAGCTGTACAGCTACCGGATTTTTCATATCCTTTGTCCTGATGCTACTCCTATGTTCATTAATTCTGGTCTTTAAACATCTCTTTGTTGTCCTGATGTACACTAAACCACATGGGCATTTAAGCATATAGATTACATTTACTGTTGTACAAGTAATAATACCTTCAATTTTGATGTTCCTACCAGAATTCGAATGGCTAAAGAAGTTACATTTGTAAGTAAAACTGCACTGTGCACATTGACCACATTTATAGTTACCATCAGGGATTTCATTAAGGAATGCTCTGTGTGCAATGGGAGGTAAATCTGACTTAACTAAAAGATCTTTTAAGTTAGGTGGTCTTTTAAAGACCAAACCAGGTGGTTCCACTTTACTTAACGTTGAGTCAGAACTAATGCTGTACCAATGTTTTTTGATTATATTATTAAAGTGATGACCTAATGGAAAATATTGAGTGGAACACTGTATCCATTGCTCAGTAGGACATTTCTTCTTTAATTGCAAACAATCTGATTGTTTTATGTTTTATGGATGAAAGAAAGGGGTTAGGCTGAGGATCGGACACAAAACGGCTCTCAAAAAGTCCCATATAAAGATACTCCCCATAGCCGTTCCCTTAATCTGCAAAAAACAAACACTTTGAAACAAAAAAGAATTATAAGTCAAAACCAGTTCCGCCAGATCTTTTATACACCTAGTGCTTGGTAAGGTGTTACAAGGATGCAAGTCCAAAACATGTTCTATTGCTTCTAAGCCTCCTTGGTGTGGAATGTTGGAACAGAGACTTTCCACATCTAACCTTCTTCAATATCATCAACAGTTTAAAACACTGAGCATATCAATAGTATCACATGTATAAGAATTCCCTGCCATAACCACTGTGTGGTTAATGGGCAATTCATTTCATCTGTGCAAATTAAAGACAGCTGATCAAAAACTAAACTGAAAGTTATCAAATAAAGTGACAAAGTCTCTGAAATTTGTTGTACAATAACAGTATTTCGTCCACATGTAAAAAAATATACACCAAATAAGCCCTAATTATAAAATATTTTGGAGCTCATTATAGAGTTGCACTTGAGCTTCATAAATGTCTCGTTATAGACTTCCCAGCATCAGAAACAGTTTAACCACTCACAACACAGTGGGCACTCACACCCTCTTCTCATGACTCACTGCATCCTACATCCACATAGCTGTGTCTCTCATCGATTTCCTGGACCGCAAACACAGAAGCAAGCGTGGGTGCTCTTAAAATTAGCGTCAGAATTCAGAAAGCAGCAGGAACATGCTTACAAACAGTATTTCATGTGGACTACTCACTCCCCACACCCTGCAGCACGAGGTAAAAAGAACCCATACATCTCATTAAAAATAATATAGAGGCTATTAATCTCAAACGCCCAGCTGGCACCTGCATAAAGTGCGTAGAGGCAGTATCCATCATGCTGGCATTATTGTCATTTGTCTCCAGAACCTTCAAATAAGTTTCTGGTTTGGTTTTGTTGGCCAAAACTGTAGAGCAATCAGATCAACCAATAAAATCCTATAATGTGGACTTGTTGGGCAACAGTGTCTCCTGTAGGGTGTGGCATCTTTATAAATGTATGAAGAATCAGACAATTGTATTGTTATTATTAATCCAATTCCACGCTTTATTGGTTAATGAAAGATTATTCATAACAGATGAGAGCTCATACACGATTACATTTGTTTACATTCATTGGTTATTCAAGCTACAGAAATATCACACTTATTGCAACCCATTCTTCTAGTCAAATAACGGTAGTCACCTAACTTGCAGTCAAAATAGTAATAAGCCATTACCTTCAACTGGGAACACCCTTTCAGAACAGGTCCGGAGGTCCATTTCAACCCGAGCAATTCAATAAGTGTAGTCCCCTCTAAGCTTTTATAGTTGTATTTCATTTGGTTCTGAACATTCTTAATCCTACAGAATCTATACTCTAACATCTGTTTTTGGTTTACATCTCAATCAATCAATCAATCTTTATTTTTGTATAGCACTTTTACCAGGGGTCGCCACAAAGCGCTTTACATGATAAAAAACACATACAAATATATATAATCAGAAAATAGAACACACATACAAATATATATAATCAGCAAAGAAAACACATAAAATAAAACACACATAGAAATATAAATATATATATATATATATATATATATATATATATATATATATATATATATATAATAATCAGCAATAAAACACACAGAAAACATACAGAAGCGAGAGAGTATCACTTTAAAAACTTGTGTAAGCTAAGCTATACAAGTGTGTTTTAAACGAGATTTAAAAGCATCGGCAGAAGGAGCTTCCTTTATAGTACTGGGCAAGTCGTTCCATAATTTCGGTGCAATGTAACTGAAGCATCTACCACCTGAGTTTTGTTTCTGAATACTTGGTATGGAAAGTAGCCTGGCATCCTTTAGCCGATACAGCACTCTTCACATAGATGTAACTTATACAATGGTAGGCAGGCAGGCAGACAGACAGACAGACAGACAGGCAGGCAGACAGGCTGGCAGGCAGGCAGGCAGGCAGGCAGGCAGGCTGGCAGGCAGACAGGCAGGCAGGCAGAACACAAACCCCAGGATGGTCACCCTGTTTGTAAAAACATGGGCTGTTTATATTCAGGTGCGAAAATGGATCAATAATTCAATTAGTCGGTGCCCAATAAAGCAGATAAAGGGAAGCGTGTGGAGAAGCCAACATAATGTGATAGAAATCAATTATACAAAGTGTGCACTAATCAAATCAATAAATTATTATAAAAATAATGATAGCATACAAGTGTGAAATAAATGTGAACAGGGCATTCTTGACCCTGTTACATAACCCTGGATACCTTTAATTCCCTGCAATAGAAAGCTTACATACCCTAATACTCTAATACTAGGCTCACATTGGACTCC
The DNA here is from genome assembly GCA_030684275.1 of Acipenser oxyrinchus oxyrinchus. Taxonomy (NCBI): domain Eukaryota; kingdom Metazoa; phylum Chordata; class Actinopteri; order Acipenseriformes; family Acipenseridae; genus Acipenser; species Acipenser oxyrinchus. Next base: position 3,185,265 of record CM060275.1, read on the forward strand.
TCCCAAATGCATATCAATACACAGAATACAACATTAGATGTTTATTTTAAAACTTACACTCCTAACAGTTTATTGTTATTCAACAATCTTGACAGACATTTTTTTTTATGAATTACCCCAAACTGATGTTGCTACCATTGATTGAAGATTTGACCTTTTTACTATTGTTTTGTCATAATTTTGCGATGATTCATAAAAAACAAAAAATGTTTTATAGCGGTGCTTTCTGCTTGTGCAATTTTTTAAAATACAAAAATTACGAATAATGCTATAATTCTGTTAAACATCAAACACTATTATATATAATTGGACTATTCCATTATTATGTGTTATAGTGCTAAAACTGCAAAGTTACTTTCACCTTGTGACAAGGATGGCTTTGAGGGGCGTGGGTGGTGACGTCAGCATCCAGGAAGCAGTACACAGACAGAGGTACGGGGCTAAAATGACCGCAACCATATATTTTTTAAATAATAAAACAAACACGTTTACAAAACACAAAGAAAAGGACACATTGGCCAAAGCAAAGCAAACACAAACAATACCAAACGTTGCTAAAACGAATAACTTTCAACCTCATAGTCGTGGTAGCATTCACTCTCTCCTTCTCTATATTTACTTCTTTCTCATAAACTCTCCATTTAATGAGCCTGGAGTGGGTCCTTTTATATTCTGTGGCTGGAGCCTTAAAATTACCTATTAATCAATGAATTACCTTATTAAGGCGCCAGCCACATTCCCATGAGATTTATAGGGATGGGGATTTAACCCCATCCATGCCAGCTACACATTATACAGCCGGCTTTTTCACCGGTCTCAAATAATAAATATGACGGACGGTTCCCGTTCGCCCGCATTCAAACATCTATAATAATAATGATAATACAAATGAAAATAATAATCATACATAAATAAATATGCACAAGGGGTGGGCACCCCGTCACACACCCTTATTAGAGTGACAAGTTGGACAATGTGTTACTTTGGTGTGGATGCAGGTTTTTGCACCCAACACATTTCTAACAGTGTGTCCAATGCAACTGAGTCAAATCTGCTTAGCTAACACTGTATTAAAGTAAATATTAATAGGTAAGTTTTGATGTGCTTTGCTTTGTTTTGTGCATGTTTCACTTTTCTTATATGTAATGTTTGGTATGTTACTTGCTGTTTGAACATTATATAAATCATTATATATCTCCCTTACATCCAGACACCCCAGTTTTCTTTACTATACATAACAAACTTTGCAGTAAACTGCAGTTTTTTCCTTTGACAAAAAAGGTCCCCTAAAGAAACTGTGTTTTTGTCAGCACAGCGAGTTCTGTCCAGACCAGAGTGATGTGCAGAGCTCTGCAAGAACGCATCCAGTTTGACACGAAATACAAGCACTGAGCTATCACTATTGTAGAATCATTTTATTTCACAGGACACCAGTCCAGTGCAGAGACAGGTTAAAAACAGATTATAAAAGAATGCAAAAAAGCAGTAAAAACAAAAGAAACATGTAGAACAGTAAAACAAGGCAGAGAATAAAAGGAACATCATTTTAGCGTAAAACCACTACAGTATAAAAGTGTGTTTTTAATCTTGTTATAAAAGCAGCGACACTTGGTGCTTTTAAGGTCTAATTAATTAAATTATTAGTTCAATTAAGGGTCTAGTTAAATAATTGAGAGCTCGGTTGGAATGAAAACCAGCAGCCACAGGGCATCTGGTTTATGCAGAACGGGGCACAATACCATTGCTGGTGCAGTGCCACCAAACTGTCTGCCTTGAGCTTGCCCACAGCCTTCCACGCCATGCTTCTTTTTTCTGCTCTGATTTGTGCTTAATTTGAATCACTTAGCAACAATTGCTAGATGTAACTTTAAAATGACCTTACAGCTAGCTTTATTTTTAACTCTGTGGTGGGAGTAATATGTCAGAGGTAATTTGTGTTGGACCTGACCAGTCCTCCAAGGTTCTGAAAATGTATTTAGTTTGCAAGAGCAGGGTAATGTTTTATAATTTTAATGTTCAAACTGTTTCCGAAAAGCAGTGCAATGCATCCGAGTAAGAGAAAACTTGCACGCAATGATGATAAACTGTTTAACTTTTTGTTAAACAATCAGCCCTATAAATATTGACTTTAATATATCCGGTCTTTACAGTCAAAGACTGAGAAGTACCAAGTTGATATGCCCAACTTAAACCAAGAAAAACACAGCTGAAGTTGCTGCTAGAATGTGAAATGCCCACATACATTACATTACAGTCAGCACTTGGATAGTCGTTACCCAGATACACATCAGTCACGTTTTACCACCCTTGTATTAAGAATAAAATCAATCCCCATTATATATATGTAACAAATGATTGCACTTACCCGTCACACGTGATTTCCAACTCAGTCACAAAGCCCACCTCTTCAATCTACTTGTTTCTGTAATGTATACATGTTTATGGCATGTATACAATGTACTTATTTATCCGTCACAGCCTGTGGTTTTTTTTGTTTTTGTTTTTTTTGTGCGGTTACACAGCACTTCCTCCAATTTCACATGACGAAAATGCAGCCAAAACAAAGCAAATGAGACAAGCTACAGTAATGTAAAAGTTAATCATTAAATAGTTTTAGATACTGTGATGTAGGGCTGCACGATTAATCGAATTCTGATCGATATTGACATGTGCAATATCCATATCGCAAGAGGCTGCGATTTTCTACTTTCTTTGACACTCCGTTAAAACAACAAAAACTAGGCTACGGTACCTCCTCCAATGAAATGCGCTAGACTCCATTCATTCAGTGTCTACATGCACAGAGGGTGCTGACCAATCACAAGCGGGCTCTCTCACTCTGTGCGTGGCATGCACATGCTAACCAATCACAAGCGTCCCCACAGAGCATGCTTTTAGACGCTGATGATGGGGAGCTGTGGCAAAGTGCCCCCCCCGTGTGTATTTTGTGTTACGTGTTGTGTGTAAATGTTGGTGTATAGTCATCGGTACACGGGATATAAACGGGTCTGTGTTTCACGTGTGATTTAAAAATGTAGATTTGTATTTGGCACGAGGAGGGCACAAATCACTTCACGTGCTGGTTATAATATAATGTGTGGTCACGGGAATTGCACTTTAATTAATTCACGTGCAGTTGTACCGAGATTCCAATTGAATGATTGACTAGCAATCGAGTCTCGGTACAACTGCATAAAAGCTGCATGTTTTCACTCACTCGGGGTTGTGTGTTCGGTGAGTGGAGAACGGGTGTGGAGAAGGAGGTAAAATATAAATATAATAATAATAAGAAGAAGAAGATTAGTTTACTCACCGTGTTTGTTCGTCACCGTTTGTTAAGTGTGAGTTCGTTTTGTTTATGTCTGTTTATTTTGGCGAAAGTGCCGTGTCCTGTGTTTTTGTTACAACCGTTTATTTTTCTGTTCTGTTTATTCATTAAATGCTGGCGAAAGCATTCGCTCAGCTCCACCAAACTCCACCTCTCTCTGTTGTTTTGTTCCTGCTTCTGACGTGGCGTCACCGCTCAGTCGTCTTTGTGACACGTGGTGTCAGAACCGGGAGCTACAGCGCCTCAGGACTCAGGCCAGAGCAGGAACCGCAATTTGGGGTTTAAAAAAAAAAAAAACCAACAACAACAACAACAACAAAAAAATGGAAGACAGGATGAGGTGGAAAAAGGACCGGGAAGCGAGGGACAGGGAGGAGGAGGCGTACATCAGGGCCAGGCACCCGAGGAGCTGTAGGTCACCACTGTTGTGCTGCCTCTGTAACCAGCAGCATTACTTTGCCGTCTGTCCCTTCCGCAGTTATGAGGAGGAGCCTGAGTGTCCACAGCCCAAGTGGGAGGAGCCTGAGTGTCCACAGCCCAAGCAGGAGGAGCCCGAGCGTCCCTACGCCTGAGTGGGAGGAGCCCGAGCGTCCCTACGCCTGAGTGGGAGGAGCCCGAACGTCCCTACGCCTGAGTGGGAGGAGCCCGAACGTCCCTACGCCTGAGTGGGAGGAGCCCGAACGTCCCTACGCCTGAGTGGGAGGAGTCCGAACGTCCCTACGCCTGAATGGGAGGAGTCGGTGCGTCCACAGCCCAAAGGGAGGAGTCGGTGCGTCCACAGCCCAAAAGGGAGGAGTCGGTGCGTCCACAGCCCAAAAGGGAGGAGTCGGTGCGTCCACAGCCCAAGAGGGAGGAGTCGGTGCGTCCACGGCCCAAGAAGGGGAAGGTAGAGCGTCCACAGCCCCAGTCTCCACCAGCAGAGGGTGAATTCCTGCTGGTTCCACCTCCATTGCCATGGGAGGACTGCTTGCAGCTCCCACCTCCACCAGCAGAGGGTGAATTCCTGCTGGTCCCGCCTTCGCCACCTCCATCGGCAGGAGCAGAGCAGCAGGAGCTGTCTCTGCCTCCGCCACTTCCACCGCCAGGAGCAGAGCAGCAGGAGCTGTCTCTGCCTCCGCCACCTCCACCACCAGGAGCAGAGCAGCAGGAGCTGCCTCTGCCTCCTCCACCAGCAGAGGGTGAATGCCTGCTGGGTCCCTGTCCACCAGCAGAGGGTGAATGCCTGCTGGGTCCCTGTCCACCAGCAGAGGGTGAATGCCTGCTGGGTCCCTGTCCACCAGCAGAGGGTGAATGCCTGCTGGGTCCCTGTCCACCAGCAGAGGGTGAATGCCTGCTGGGTCCCTGTCCACCAGCAGAGGGTGAATGCCTGCTGGGTCCCTGTCCACCAGCAGAGGGTGAATGCCTGCTGGTCTCCCCTTCCAGGCGGAGCCGCACCAGTCCCCTGCAAGAGAGGGAGGGCCGCACCAGTCCCCTGAAACAAGGGTAGACTACACGCTGCTCCCACCTCCGCCGCCAGGAGACTACGCCGCTCCCACCTCCACTGGCAGGAGCAGAGCAGCAGGAGCTGCCTCTGCCTCCGCCACCTCCATCGGCAGGAGCAGAGCAGCAGGAGCTGCCTCTGCCTCCGCCACCTTCACTGGCAGGAGCAGAGCAGCAGGAGCTGTCTCTGCCTCCGCCAACCCCACCAGCAGAGGAGGAATGCCTGCTGGTAACACTTCCCAACCAGCAGAGGGTGAATGCCTGCTAGTATCATTTCCCCCACCGTCACGAGGAGAGGAGCAGGAGCTGCCTCTCCCTTCACCAGAAGGACCAGGACTAGATGCTGGCGGTCCTCCGCAGCCCCTTCCTAGGCTGCTGAGGAAAGCATGGGGAAGAACCGCCCGGCCGCAGTGGCCGAGAAGAGGGCCAAAACCCGCACCCCAGCTAGTCCTGACTCCCTGCCACGCTTCGCCCAAGGATGCCTGCCTCGCTTCGCCCAAGGATGCCTGCCTCGCTTCGCCCAAGGATGCCTGCCTCGCTTCGCCCAAGGATGCCTGCCTCGCTTCGCCCAAGGATGCCTGCCTCGCTTCGCCCAAGGATGCTTGCCTTGCATCGCCTGGGGTTGCCAGCCGCTCCGCATCGCCTGGGGTTGCCAGCCGCTCCGCATCGCCTGGGGTTGCCAGCCGCTCCGCGCTCGCCTGGGGTTGCCAGCCGCTCCGCGCTCGCCTGGGGTTGCCAGCCGCTCCGCGCTCGCCTGGGGCTGCCAGCCGCTCCGCATCGCCTGGGGCTGCCAGCCGCTCCGCATCGCCTGGGGTTGCCAGCCGCTCCGCATCGCCTGGGGTTGCCAGCCGCTCCGCGCTCGCCTGGGGTTGCCAGCCGCTCCGCGCTCGCCTGGGGTTGCCAGCCGCTCCGCATCGCCTGGGGTTGCCAGCCGCTCCGCGCTCGCCTGGGGTTGCCAGCCGCTCCGCGCTCGCCTGGGGTTGCCAGCACCTCCGCATCGCCTGGGGTTGCCAGCACCTCCGCATCGCCTGGGGTTGCCAGCCGCTCCGCATCGCCTGGGGTTGCCAGCCGCTCCGCGTCGCCTGGGGTTGCCAGCCGCTCCGCGATCGCCTGGGGCTGCCAGCCGCTCCGCATCGCCTGGGGCTGCCAGCCCCTCCGCATCGCCTGGGGCTGCCAGCCCCTCCGCATCGCCTGGGGCTGCCAGCCCCTCCGCATCGCCTGGGGCTGCCAGCCCCTCCGCGCTCGCCTGGGGCTGCCAGCCGCTCCGCATCGCCTGGGGCTGCCAGCACCTCCGCGATCGCCTGGGGCTGCCAGCCCCTCCGCATCGCCTGGGGCTGCCTGTCGCTCCGCATCGCCTGGGGCTGCCTGTCGCTCCGCATCGCCTGGGGCTGCCTGTCGCTCCGCATCGCCTGGGGTTGCCAGCCGCTCCGCATCGCCTGGGGTCGCTACACTGTGGCCAGAACCCCATGAAGGGGAGCTGTCGGCCATGAAGAAAGGGGGAGGTCAGGAGACCAGCTTCCCAGCCGCATTTCCGTGGCAGGAAACATGGTGGCCAGAGCCCCACGGAGGGGAGCTGGCGGCCACGAAGGAGGGGAGGTCAGGAGACCCGCTCCCTCGCAGCAGTTTCGCTGCCGGAGATCGTGGGGTCGGAGCCCCACGGAGGGGAAATGCCGGCCATGAAGAAGGGGGAGGTCAGGAGACCAGCTCCCTCGCAGCAGTTTCGCTGCCGGAGATTGTGTGGTTGGAGCCCCATGAAGGGAGCTGCCGGCCACGGAAAAGGGGGAGGTCAGGAGACCAGCTCCCCAGCCGCACTTTCGCGGCAGGAAATACTGTGGCTGGAGCCCCGTGAAGGGCAGCTGCCAGCCATGAAGAAGGGGGAGATCAGGAGACCAGCTTCCCCGCAGCAATTTCGCTGCAGGAAATACTGTGGCTGGAGCCCCATGAAGGGCAGCTGCCAGCCATGAAGAAGGGGGCAGGTCTGGAGACCACCCCAAAATTTTTCTGGCCAGAGGAGCCGGCCTGTGTGTGGTCCACTGGGACTCTACAGTTGTTTGGGTGGGAGGAGGACATCCCACCGTGGCCGCCACCTTTGGCCCGTTGCTGCCACTGTTCCTGAGCGGGACTTTGGGACTGAGGGGGAGGTGGCCATTGAGGCCATGTGTGCTTTGCACAAGGGGGTATATGTGGCAAAGTGCCCCCGTGTGTATTTTGTGTTACGTGTTGTGTGTAAATGTTGGTGTATAGTCATCGGTACACGGGATATAAACGGGTCTGTGTTTCACGTGTGATTTAAAAATGTAGATTTGTATTTGGCACGAGGAGGGCACAAATCACTTCACGTGCTGGTTATAATATAATGTGTGGTCACGGAATTGCACTTTAATTAATTCACGTGCAGTTGTACCGAGATTCCAATTGAATGATTGACTAGCAATCGAGTCTCGGTACAACTGCATAAAAGCTGCATGTTTTCACTCACTTTCGGGGTTGTGTGTTCGGTGAGTGGAGAACGGGTGTGGAGAAGGAGGTAAAATATAAATATAATAATAATAATAAGAAGAAGATTAGTTTACTCACCGTGTTTGTTCGTCACCGTTTGTTAAGTGTGAGTTCGTTTTGTTTATGTCTGTTTATTTTGGCGAAAGTGCCGTGTCCTGTGTTTTTGTTACAACCGTTTATTTTTCTGTTCTGTTTATTCATTAAATGCTGAGCGAAAGCATTCGCTCAGCTCCACCAAACTCCACCTCTCTCTGTTGTTTTGTTCCTGCTTCTGACGTGACGTCACCGCTCAGTCGTCTTTGTGACAGGAGCAAAGAGAAAGGGCTTGTCGGAAAAATGAGTGCTGCTGAGGAGAGCGTTGATTTGGTGGCCAAGAAGGGCGATCCTCTGTCGTATGGCAGTATTTCGCTTCAAACCAAGTGATGTTACCCAAACACAAGTCTTGTGCAAAAGTGCCTCTGAGTTGTTCGCGACAACTAGAGGCAACACAACTAATTTATTCAATCATTTGAATAAGAACAATCGCCCAGTTTATGACGATTGCATGGTGAAAAAGCGCCAGCCACAGCCAGCCAAACAGGTATTGCTTGAAGATGCGTTTTCAAGTATAACGCCTTATGAAAAAACATCCAAAAGACACATAGAAATCACAGAGGCCATAACCTACCACATAGCCAAAGACATGGTGCCAATCTACACAGTAAGCAAGGACGGCTTCAAGAAGCTGATTAACAAATTGGACAGAAGATACAAGATTCCATCTTGGACATATTTCTCAAAGTCGCGATCCCTGCAATGTATGACAAAATTAAGCGACAAGTTGAAACAGAGCTCACACAAGTTGATTATTACACGACAACAACAGACCTCTGGTCCAGTAGAACAACCGAGCCCTACATTAGTTTAACTGTTCATTTTATTGATGAGGACTTTCAGCTTCAAATTCGGTGCCTACAAACGTCATACTTCCCAGAGAACCATACGGGAGAAAATATCGCTATGGGGTTGAGAGAGGCTTTAGCCACCAGGGCCTGAAAGAGGAGAAGCAAGTTTGCATCACTACTGATAACGGGCAAGCGTGGTCAAGGCTGTCGCGTTGAATGACTGGACCAGGCTCCAATGTTTTGGCCACAGACTGCAGCTTGCAATCAGTAAGTGTTAGGCTACATGTTTTTAAAGTACTTTTATAATTTCAATTATAATAATAATTGCGCCTACTCATACATAATTACACAATCATAAGCTATTCCATCTGCAGCCTATGGCTGCCTGAATAATATTATCTTTGGTTATTTAAGAACTCAATTCATGATTTCCATTACATGAGAGTGGATGTTAAAACTTCATGCTGATTTGAACTTGGCTCTCGCCAAGATAAGCACCAACTAAGACGTAGCTTCACAGTAAACTAATGTGATCCATATGTGTCTACATCCATTTGCGCTTCCTTCCATATGATGATGTAAATATCCTTCTGTCTGGTGTTGATGGCTGAAGTGTAATGCTGGCTCCAGGGATCAGCTTATTGCCTCCCTAGCGCATCAGCACACACAACGGCTGCGATGCTGGCTCCGGGGATCAACCATAGTGCGGTCTCCCAGCGCATCAGCATGACAACCGTCTGGATTGAGCTAAGTAGGGTACATCTCTGGGGTCTTCAAGTGGGCACCTTCCATCCTCTGTGTTTCGGTCGACTAGCCCACGACACCTCAAGAGGGCTCGACGGTGATTCTGGCGTCCCAGCATCACCCCTCCGTCCCCACTCAACTCAGCCCAGCTTACTTACCTGTACATCAGCGTTTCTTTCTTTCTATTGTGCTTGAGATCCCCAGCCAGAATCTTTCCGTCTCAACCACAGCCAGTTGCTGCTCCTCTCTGCTGCTTCAGATAAGTTCTTCACTGTGCGACGCAACTCTTGGCCATTGAATCCGACATCTCTGAGAAACCGGATTGTAGAGTGTGCCACAAATCCTCGACAACCCACTTCCACTGGGTAAACCCAGACTCTCCATCCTCGCTGTTCCGCTTCAGTGGCTAGTTGAGCATACCGCAGTTTCTTCCTCTCATACGCCTCATCTACAGCATCCTCCCATGGCACTGTTAACTCTACCAGGTGAACAAGGCGTGCTGATCCAGACCACAAGACAATATCTGGTCGAAGGTTAGTGGTGGTAATCTCAGGTGGAAAAATAAGCCGTTGACCAACATCTACCAGCATTTTCCAGTCTCTAGCAGCTTCCAGTTGTCCTGGGCGAGGATTGGTTTTAACACCTTTTCTTGGTGGTTGCTCTCCTGGGCGGAGGAATGTTGTCTTTGTGTGTAATGTTTTGATGGAACAGGTGGCAACTTATTGGTCATGTTACGCTTGTCTTTCAATGCTAAGGCCAAACATCGCAGCACCTGGTCATGGCGCCAAGTAAACTGTCCTTGGCTAAGAGCCACCTTACTTCCTGTCAAAATGTGCCTTAATGTTGCAGGTGATGAACACAACGGACATGATGGATCCTCTCCTACCCAGAGGTTTAGGTTCTGTGGTGATGGGAGAAAATCATATGTTGACCTTATAAGGAAACTGATCCTGCTCTGTTCCATTGACCACAGGTCTTGTCAGCCAATCTTGCGTTGTTCCACACTCTCCCATCTCATCCATTCTCCTGCTTGGGGATAACGGGCAAACGTGGTCAAGGCTGTCGCGTTGAATGACTGGACCAGGCTCCAATGTTTTGGCCACAGACTGCAGCTTGCAATCAGTAAGTGTTAGGCTACATGTTTTAAAGTACTTTTATAATTTCAATTATAATAATAATTGCCTACTCATACATAATCATAAGCTTCCTATTCCATCTGCAGCCTATGGCTGCCTAAATAATATTAACTTAGGTTATTTAAGAACTCAACTCATAATAGTAATAGAAAATAGGAACTCATAATGTTATTAATTAATTAATGTTTAAACCCTTTGCGGTCCATTTATTCAGCGCTGTCAGGCGCGTCAGGTCCAATTTACTTTCACACGCGCAGTTTATTTTAGACGCGCTGTTTAAAAGTTTGTTTGTTTTTCAGAGTAAAACAGGTTTAAAAGGCACTGCATATCAACAGTACACTCAGTACAAACTCCTCAATAATGCGATCCAAGTCATTATTTTATAATATAACATCTCAAAAAGCTCTGTAAATGTCAGTGATATTCTCTGAGCGCTGGATGCAGAAGCTGCTAGCTTGTTTGTTTAGTAGCGTGTTATCTGTGTGATGCTGGGGGCTATGACTATTTATGAGATACGCCCTTTTTTTTCGGCTTAACTCGGCTCCTATCTCTCTCACTCAGCCATTGAATGGTTTTCTCAGCTTTTTCCGGAGAAAAAACGACTAGAGACCTGTTTTTACGTCTTTTTGATGATGTCGGACAGGGTCCGACATTGGACCGGAAAGGAATAATTAAAATGTCATGTCGGACCAGGTCCGACATAGGACCACAAAGAGTTAAGTGCTGCGCTTATAGCAAACTATATTTTAATGATCATGTTAAAAATGAATTGTTAGGTGTAATAATCCTGTCTATTATCATATGTATTTAAGGTCTTAATCATTGTGTCATATTTATTTCAGAAAATGCAGTGAAAGATGATGCCCGCATTGACCGTACTGCAGGCCTTTGCAAGAAGTTGGTGGGAGCCTTCTCTTACAGCTGGGAAAAAAGAGGGCACTGGGTGAAGCATAGAAGGAGCTCAACCTTCCAGAGCATCTACTGATCACAGAATGCCAAACAAGATGGGAATCCAGACTGATGATGATAGAGAGGGTGCTGGAGCAGAACTCGGCCTTGTCTCAGGTCCTCTCTGGAGACAAAAAGTCAAGGCACCTGATCCCATCATGGCAAGACATAGGAGTTCTGGAATCAGTCAGCAAGTCCCTGAGCCCACTTCTGGAGTTCATGGACGCTCTGTCAGGTGAAGAGTATGTCAGCGTATCTTACCTGAAGCCAGTTCTTCATCTGTTCAACACAACCCTGCTGGCACTGGAGGAAGACGATGAGGAAGAGGAAACAGAACTCACAAAGTCCATAAACACAAAGATCTTGGACTACTTGAACAAGAAGTATGAAGACCCTGGCACACAAGAGCTTCTGGACATGGCCTCTTTCCTCGATCCACGGTTCAGAATGGAATACGTCAGTGTGAACAACGTCCCAAGCATAAAGAAAAGAGTGACTTCAGAGATGGAGGAGACAGCACGCAAGGTGAATATGGTGACCAGAGTGGGCGGGATATAAGATATTTCATAAACTGTACTATGTTAACTTATTTCTTCTGGGTAAAGTCTAATGTAATTATGTAATTATATATAAATGATCTCTGTGGATTTTATGATGATACACTGTGAAGCCAATTGCCTTGAGACATTTAAGATGTTTTACAATCTGTAGTCTATTCTAGGAAATGAGGCCTTCTGTGACTGTGAGGTTAGAGCCAGCAGATGAAGGTCCAAGTGAGGGAGCAGATGCAGGTCCACCCCCTGCAAAGAAGGCCAAGAAGTCATTGGGCAGCTTCTTCAAGACCAAGGACAAAACCACAGCCTCGAACTCCTCTCTGCACCTACAGCAATCCATAGAGGCCGAACTGAACAGCTACCTGCTGGCGCCATCCATCGACAGCGAGGCAGATCCACTGGCTTGGTGGAAAGTTCATCAGATCAGCTTTCCACTACTCTCAAAGCTGGCAAGGAAGTATCTGTGCATCCCCGCTACCAGCTCACCATCAGAGAGGGTGTTCAGCACAGGGGGCAACGTAGTGACATGTCATCGCTCATGTTTGAAGCCAGCTATGGTTGACATGCTGGTTTTCCTAGCAAAAAACCTGTAAATGCTTTAAGATAAAGCTTGAATACAATTTTGATGTTATTTATTTTAAGTCATTTGCTTTCCTTTTTAAAGCTGTATTGTTGACACGCTGACTTTCTTGCAAATAACCTGTAATTGATTGAAGATAAAGCTTTAATATAATTTAAATGTTATTTATTTTACATAATTTACATCACTTTTCAAAACTTTGTTACAGCTGTATTCTCCAGCCCCAGTTTAAACATATTAACCCTAAATGAAGCACATTTAAGTTTGGCTATTACTTAGTGACATAAATTCAGTTATATTACCTAACAATGTCTTCAGGGGCAGTCAAAACAAATGTTTGACTAACCAGGAGCTGGTGGACATTATTTTGATGTTAAAAAATTCAATAAAACAATGTTGGAAAAGATTTGGTTGTGACACGGCTGGTGGCGCCGTGCACGTTATTTATTTTTTTTTGTGAGATAACCGGGTGACTGGTAGAACCTTGTGAAAGAGAGGCCGGACAACAGGAATGCAAACAACGGTAGGTTTTATTGTTTATTCCTTCCTATGGGAAAAAGACGAGGCAAATAAAACTGCTACCAAAGCTAGGGATAAATCCCAAAGAAAGTTCAAATAATAAGTGCCAAAAGAATAACCGAAAAAGTTCCTCTTTGAACTGGTGTCCAGAGTGTTCCCCAACCGTCCACTTAAACCTCCTGGCGTGGAACGGTATGGTAGGTATTTGGAACTCAGTCCTGGAAGCTTACTGCTTTAGGTATCCGTCGACCAGCAGATTGCGCTGTTGAGTCAGCACTCCCAAGTAGGTATTTGTAATCCTCTGCTTGGAAACAGCAGCTCCTCTCCAATGCGGCCCCTCCTGGAGTTCAGTGGTAGTGCACTCTCCCTGGCTCTCTACTGTCCCTCCTGGGACTACGTGGAACCAACAGCTCTGTGCACTTATAGTCCAAACAGTGTATGGTTCTGAACAACTCTGGAAGTTAAATTAAGTCTTTTGTTAGTTGGTGGTTTCAGTTTCGTTCCTTTTCTAAAACCACTTGTTTCTCTCTCTCACAGCTTTATACTCCGTTGCTGGAGAAAACGTGTATTAAAACCACAGTGCTTATTCCTCCGTGTTCCCAGGCCGTTTGGAACACTGTGCAGTTTCTTTGGTATTAGTGTACTCCTTAGAGAACTATGTTGGTCTGTCAACAGGGTTGCAGCCTGTAGCACACACAGTCCCGTTTTCTCTCCACAGTACTGAGAGCATTTAATCAAGACGGTTTTTACACACAACAACAGTCCGTATACTCGTGTCGTTTCCTTCTCACAATTCACGGTAGCTTGTTTCACTGCTTAACGTCGTGGCGGTTCTAGTGTACACAATACTAATGAACTTGAATAGCACTTTACCGTCTTCGCTTGTACATAACCACTTCCCCAGCTAGGTTCATATGCAAGCACAAGTTTTCAATAACAAATACTGCAACCTTGTTAACAGCATTTATAATATCAAGCGACTTACTTCGACATTTAACAATTTGACCAGAACAGTGCTTCGTTGTTCCATCGGTACGCAAGCGGGTTACAGCGTTCCACTTGCTTGCTGTTTTTATCCAGCTCTTTGTTTTCAGCGTGACTCAAAACTGGCTTTACAAACAGCGTTTCTTTAAAACTCCTTTTCCTATCCTTCCTCTCTATCCTCCTCTCAGCCGATTTAAATACAGCCCACTACCCACAATGCATCACCTGGTTTCGCTATTCATTCTGGGTCTTGTAGTTACCTTTGCTTAACCCGTGTGCTGCATTAAAACCAAACTGACTATTTATTTTACGGCGTATTTTTCGATTGCCGTTTGTCTGTACACTAACGATATTCGCACTCTTTTTAACATTGTACCCTCGCTGTACCACCTTTCCTCCACAGGTTTTGTATTCAGTTAGCACAGTATGTATTTATTCCTAGGATCTCATTTTAGAAGCGATGTTCTCTACCCTGACACTTGTTTTAACCATGTCTGATTGCATTTTTGAAGTTTTCACCCAAATGTTTGAAATTCGCAATTGCAATATCTGGCCAAAAAATCGCAATTAGATATTTTATCCAAATCGTGCAGCCCTACTGTGATGCATTTTTTAAAATCTGTGATCTTTAGTTGCTTTTGTGCATTTTCATTTGCAAGTGAACGGTGATATTAGGGTCTTATCAAGCACTTTATTCTACAATTTTGAATACTAACTTTGGATACTGTTTTAATTCTGGAAACTGGTGTTTTTTTTAAATCTTTTGCTATTTTTTTTTTTATATAAATTTAGTCGTTGCCAATTATTTTTTATTATTTTCTCCCAATTTGGAATGGCCAATTATTTTATTATGCTCAGCTCACTGCTACCACCCCTGCTGATGAACACACACTGTCCTCCGAAGCATGTGCCGTCAGCCGACCGCTTTTTTTCACACTGCGGACTCACCATGCAGCCACCCAAGAGCTACAACGTCGGAGGACCACGCAGCTCTCAGGCAGCTTACAGGCAAGCCCGCAGGCACCCGGCCAGACTACAGGGGTCACTGGTGAGCAGTGAGCCGAGGACACTCTGGCCGACCTAACCCTCCCTCCCCCTGGGCGATGCTCGGCCAATTGAGCACCGCCCCCTGTGAGCACCCGTCCTCGGTCGGCAAAGGAATAGCCTGGACTCGAACTAGCGACGTCCAGACTATAGGGTGCATCCTGCACTCTATGCAAGTGCTTTTACTGGATGTGCCACTCGGGAGCATCTTTTGCTAAATTGTATTGCCTTTTACGTTTTACGCAGTTCTGTTTATAAGTAACATTATGATTTCATTTTACTGTTGGATTGTTAATGGGGAATTTTACATACTGCTACAACACCTACTGGATTTAAAAGTATGTACTGCATGACAGTCCATGTGTCGTCTGTTTTGTCAAGTGATATTTTCAGAATCACATCGTTCTGAATTAAAATATTTCCTCTGTTGAAAATATAGCGCTGTACCAACAAACCAACTACAGTACATCTAAATGGAAGCCTACTTATTTTAAAACACAGTCCTTTCAGTTATGTATTGTTTCTTTTTGTGTTCCCTAAAGAAATGGATAAGGGTTGGAATGGGCCAAAATGAAATAATCAGATATGCATTAGCACTTGTTAAACCGTCACTGAAGTCAAAGTTGTATGGGGTCGGATATGTTAGAGCTGACTGTACTATTGTATAGGACTGTACTATTTTATATTGTTTTATTTTGGTGTCCCTTTAAGTGAAATATTAGATCAAGCCCAACAATTCTGCTCTAAATATCTCGTCATTTAAAGCACAGCCCAGTGGTCACACATGGAACAGATAACGGTAATGCTAACGGTATGCTACATACGGTAAACATCACTTTGTACACTAGCTTTATAGCTTATGTCATAAATATTCAGACTTAATTTTTCAGCAGTATTTCAGGGGGCAGAATTGGCCTTGTTGACACCCATCCTTTGTATATTTACTGTGTATTCATTGTATGTATTAGTAGCCAATAACAATAATATATAAAGAAAATATATTCATCACAACATGATTATATATGGTACCACACTTGGTGAAAGAAATCTCGGTTTTGTGAGCCATACTTTCAGTTAGTGTTGAACATACAGTTTGCTATGCATGTATTTATTTAAAACGGCATATTTGAGACTAATGTAGCTAATGGAAGTGCAAAACAGGTAGGAGTTATGGAATTATTTTGTCAGCTACAATCACTTTCAAGCTGTATGTATAAAGTGGAGTAGTGGGCTTGTTCCTGTGCTACAGCACACTATAATACATGCCACTGCGCTTGGACTTAGAAAATGTGTCTCTAAATTATTATTATTCTCAAATGTAATAGTTTTTGGTAATCTTTGCTAAAGATTCCCTGTTGGGAATGTCAGTGCTCTCCAGAGCATGTAGTTCTAGTTTCTAGTTGGTCATACTTGTCCAGGGTACTTACTGGTTGAAGATCCATGCATTGTTCTACAGCTTTTATAATTTGGTGCAATTCTCCCTCTTAGTTGCTTAGTCTTGTCATGCTTATCATCTAATTATGCATTTTAGGCCTGTATGAAATCTACCATGTACAAATGCGTTTCGCTTATCATTATTATTATTATTTATTTATTATTTCTTTTACATACAATTACCCATTTATACAGTTGGGTTTTTTACTGGAGCAATTTAGGCAAAGTACCTTGCTCACGGGTACAGCAGCAATGTCTCCCACCGGGGATTGAACCCACGACCCTCCGGTCAAGAGTTCAGAGCCCTAACCACTACTCCACACTGCTCATCCTTATACACTTGAGGCCTTGTGACAGAGAAAAAATGAATCTTGGTTATAAATCTCCCTCCCGACCTGGGAGGGCGCTGTGTAAAGGGAACAGAGTGCCCCCGACTGGATGGTCTGATAATTCATTCCAGGGAAAGGTGGAAGTCGGCCATCTAGAAAGGGGGCGGAGCTACAGTACACCAAGTCATCGCCCCAGAAGGGAAGCGATGTGGCAACCATAGACTGGAGAAAAAACGGTTGCACTCGCTAACCAAGAGGGTGTGGCTGAAGGTACAAAAGGGGATGTGGCCGAGCAAACTGTTGTACTAATTGTAAACGTTACGGCTAACACGTACCAGGAGCTGTCGCTAAAGGCCAGCACCAACCTGGACAACACTGCACTACTGTTCACAAATACATGTATTTCACCACTCACACTTAAAAAGCACTCACTTTGGAATTGTGACCATGTCTGCGTGCTGTGTGTGTATTTACCATCATTATTATTTCAGGACTGAACCCCGTGGGTTTTACTGAGTAGTACACATAGCTGTGTATTGCCAGTTATTATTGTTTACAGTTGTCAAGTGACTTTGGATTATAACCATCATTGCACCGTGAACGTTGTTGTTTGTCATTACTTGAGCACCGCATCACCTCTACACCTGCGCACTACAAACCACATTGCCACATGCACATACAGAAACGTCATGGCCATCAACTCTTACGTCATACGTAATACCAACTTTCATGATAAGTGCTTCTCCAGATATGTGTAAAACTGGAAGTGTGATGTACAGATGAAAGACACACACTCCCATTTATCATCAGAATCCTAACATGCTAAAAGACAATGTAATACCAAGCTTCATGACAATTGGATAAGTGGTCCTCCAGATATATGGAACACTGTGAAGTTGGACATACAGTATATACTTGCAACCACCTCCACTATAGCTCATCCGCATGGGATTTTATCCCAATAATAATAATCCAGCTGTAGTGTGTTGGTTCTGGTGTATGCGGTTGCTTTGCCAGCATAACAGAATGTTTAAGAGGGGTGTCGAATGTATCGTTAACAGTGCAATGGAGTGTTCACAACTATCTCTCCTGTTCTTTTTAAATCTCACTCATTTGGATGTTTTCACCTTTGCTCTCTTAGAAGGCCTGCAAGCTTTTCTAGCGTGCATCAGGGTATTCATTCTGGATTGTCAGTTCTATTATGAAAGAGCTAATGAGATGAGATGGTTTCAAAATAATAATATTACAAAGAATAATACTAATTCACTGTACAGAGAGCACAGAAAGGGAGCCGTCAGCCAGTGCAAGCCGACAAGCTGGTGCTCTTAGTATAGAAACGATTAAGATGTGCCGACTAGGGTTAGAATGAGTACTAACTTGACAGAGTCGAATAGTTGAGGTTAAAATAGCCAAATAGGCAAATATTAATAAATCATGTATTTGATAATGTCTGGATCTCTATTTGTGAAAATACTGTTTCATAACACTTTGCTGTTTATGCATTATATTTTAAACTTGCAATTTTTAAAAACTTTATATTTATGTTTCAGAATATAATTTTTATGTTCGTGGATTGCAACTCAATTTACAGTATGTTCACCTGGAACCAGATGCTTCACAATGATTTCACAATCACGTGTCTGTGATTAGTCAACTTGATAGCTATGTTTAAATTCAACAGATCACTTTGTTATTACAAATCTACTATTAACTATAGCAGGAGAGCAATTTATTTCTGCTCTTGTCTCTTTATACCCCACTTCATTTTTCTCGAGTTCTCTAAATCCTTGAAAGTAGCAAACACTCAAACCACAGAAGCTCGCTACATCTTGTAACTGGGTTTATCTTGAACACTTTCTCCCAAAAGCTGGTCATTTATTATCATGTCAATATTAGATCAATTTCAACAGCAGGTGCTTCTATGAAACAGATGGAATGGATGTGTTGGATACTGTGACAGCTTGCTAACTCTTCCTCACACCTCTGGGCGCTGCACTTTCTGCTCTGCCATTCCATATGGCAACTCAGTTTGATGCTGACATTAGAATAACTCAGGTGGCAGCAATTTGGACGTTCTCAATCTGAGTTGTGGTAATGAAAGGGCAGTGAGAGTTCACAGCAACCAGCTTGTTTTCTTTTAAGGATTGTGATGAAATGGAAATTCTCCATAAGCCTTACAAGTTCACACAAAGCTATTTATCTTGCAATTGAATTCTCTTGTGGAAAACTACTAAGTCAGAATAGATTTGTTTTAGCCAAACCCATACGGAAAGAACACATATTTTCAATATATGCAATGTATATAGTTTTATATGTAAATAAGGAATAAGTAAAAAATGCACACACAAATGTTGTACACGTTTATATACAAAATGTGAGTTAATGCACTGATTCGAAACATAAAACAATGAGAAAAGGAGAATTACAAGATTATTTTTTTCTTTGTTAAAAAATAATATTAATAATAATAAATGTCAAATTATATTTTTATTATACACCATAAACATTTTTGTAAATAGTATCAAATTACGTTCTTCTTAAGGCTACATTTTACCTGCAAAGCGTATATCAAACACCCACATGTCATATAAGATACAAGACAGCTTAGTTACACAAGACACAATGAAAGCTAGCCTAGCACCCATACCATCTCATTGCAACAGTCTACTAAGGAACAACCCTTCAATAAATATTAGATTTTCTATCAGTTACTATAATACACACGGCTGTATTTTCAAACCATTTACTTCAGTCTTAACTCCTATTTCTTAAAGAGGTAATGCACTTCCCAAACCACAAGGATGCCATTAATATGTTATTCAGTCTTTCAGTAGGAGTTAGCTCATTTAAAGTACAAAACACTGGCCAAATACTACACGAAGAAAGACTTGAAGACTGGCACACCATCACAATTAAAACTCAAAGATAATTGGCCAAGTGGTGTTTCTTGGCAGCCATGATCAACTAACAACCGTTTATATAGTACACCATCAAGTATATATGAATGCACATCACTTTCACTGCAGACACTTGTTATGCACAGCTGGGTCATTTAAAAGAGTCTGAAGTTGGTTTCTTAGTGGAATGTAAAAGAATAAATTCCCTCACAAACACTGCATATTCCCAATGTAACACTGCCATCTAAATTAGAGCCACAGTTGCCTATATAACAAACATGAATGATTCCTTTAACTTTTGAAAACTGTATTTGGAATTTGCAACCACGTCTTCTTCACATATTACATCTATAACTTACATAATGTCAGTTAAAGCTTCATTGGTTAGTTGGTGTTTAGCTTTCAGGGCAAGAAGTAGGAGGTGGTTCTGTTCAAGAGATGATTCTGTGATTTTATCTGAAGATGCCTGGAAAAAAGCAAAAGTAATGTTACTATTAAGAATATAGAATATAGAAGAATATATATATATATATATATATATATATATATATATATATATATATATATATATATATATATATATATATATATATGCTTCATGTGAAGTACAAACTAAACCATTTGTGGTGTTTAAATACATGACATACTAATTAAAACAAGACAATTCAATTCATACAAAATTGTTAAGCCCGTCGCACACAGCCCGACTCAAGCCGTCCCGACTCATCTCACCTGAGTATGCACAGATTCTGCTATCAGTTGTGCTCAGTTTTGATTTGACGTCACTATTTAGTTTTTCGTGACTGGGTGTTGCACACTGCTAAGACTGAATTAGACGGACCACAACTAGATACTGGTGATTACTATGTATGCAAATATAAGTAATACTGCCCTGTACACATTTTTGTATTAACTTAGCTCAACATCACGACCCTCATATTATGCATGGCATCGTATGCTGATTAGACGGCTGAGACAGCGCCACGAGGCAACCAAAAGAAGCGCTTAGCCTATTAATTTAGCTATTGACCATTTACACCGTGCAAACGTTTCAGACTGTGTTTGACTTTTTGTATAGCTTGTCTACTACACTTTACCCTGTGGTAAATAAAATCCAACCTGTTGATTTTTTATTTGACTTTGGCTTTTCTTCTCAGCGTGTGGATCTAGGGGCTTGTGATTTGTGACCTATTGGAGATCGACACACCGGTTACTTCTGTTTTGCGCAGTAAGAAAATATAGGCTGCCAGTAGATTGATAAGAAAAAGGTAAATTGATAATTTACCTTTGATTCGTAAACGCCTAAAAAAACTATTCAAATGTGCACATATCTGGTACTTTTGAATTCGGGACAGTCAGAGCAATTCAAGACTAATGTATTTTTACCTGTGGAACTAAAGCTGTCAATATTCCGCCATCTTGTATGACAAGTTTTAATCATATCTTGATGTAATTATGACTGTCACTTTTATCTGCTGTATTATTGAATTGTATTTTGTCACACTTGTACTTGCTTGAACTAGTCATTGTATTTATCTTGCTCTTATTGTATTATTACTTGTACTGTAACACTTGAAATGTATTTGCTTACGATTGTAAGTCGCCCTGGATAAGGGCGTCTGCTAAGAAATAAATAATAATAATAATAATAATAATAATAATAACAAGCTACGTCACTTAAACCTGCTTCACCACTGGTTGACACCCTTATGACTAATCGGTCTCAGTCAGTCTTGGTCGGCAACCGCCTCACACAGACAGACTGATCACATCTGAACGAGACTGCGTCTGAAAAAGATTCAACATATTCAATCTTCAAATCTGAAGACATCCCGACTGAAATCTGCATAATTTTGGTTTTAAAGGCACGCACACTGCTACGATTCATCCAGACTCTGTACGGCCAGATGAGATGAGTCGGGACGGCTTGAGTCGGGCTCTGTGTGGCGGGCTTTAAACACATCAATTATTAAAAACCATTATACACAATAGAACTCTGTCAACACTTTGTAGGTCTATATGTATACCTTATTAGACATGCGTAAAGATCTTTATTGAAAGGTATAACAATTTCAAAAGACAAGACATCACATTGCTATGATGCACCAATTTTCTTTACTGAATATGATGTGTTGTGTTTACCTGGCTAAAATGGTAAATCATAACATTCAATCCCTTATGGAACAAACATATATTTTTAATATATGGTAGAAAAGTATGATCCTTATATTTTTCATATATAGAAATTGACCCCTTTTTTATATATTTAAAATATATTTTAGTCTGTAATCCATATATTTATTTTATATGGATTACAGACTAATGAAAATATATAGTGCACCATATATTTTCAACATATAAAATAAATATATGGATTACAAACTAAAATATATTTTAAATATATCCCATATATTTTAAATATATAAAAAAGGGGCCAATTTCTATACATTTAATGTAACCATTCACAAAGGAACAGATCACATCACTACGTCCCCTTTTTATAACGTCACCAATGACCCCTTGGTCAATGAGTGCATCCATTCTTCCAATCCGCGGATGCCACACCGTTTCCTGTCTGGGTGATTGAGTTCATATACCGTAGCTTTGTCCCCTTTCTAGCTGGCCGACTTCCACCTAACCCTGGGAATAAACTCTCGTGCCATTTAGTATATCGAGGGCCGTGATATAGCGAAAGACCCATAGGAAAACAAATAGGCTAATAACAAATACTGTACAACCACTCCCTTGTTTTATCGTGGGCATCAGGGTCCAATATAAATCCTCTACGCAACCCGCTTTTTCTCATTTTTCATAGAAAAAGCAGCACACCGTTTTAATTCATACAGCGGAGGGTAATTGCTTCTCATCAACTTAAGTCTCCAATTACTTTAATGAATCTTCCTCTTTTCTCAAATGCCCAACGTCACTGCCCTGTGCATTTTAAAAAACTGCTTCAGCAAGTAGATATTTAATTTGCTTTGTGTTATTGTGCAATGCGTGTGTATATGATAACAGTACAATATTAATGCTTTGTTTTTAATTGTTTTGTATATTTTTGTTTGTGATGTGCCATACGAAATAAAACAAACAGTAATTCTAAGTGTGTATATTGCAGTTAAGGCATACGCAGTTAGACAGTAAAAATGGGGAGCCAACTCCAGGACCGCGATATATCCGAATCTGCAGTATAGCGAGGGGCGTGATATAACGAGGGGTGGGCGTATCTCCAACTGAAAATGAGTAATTCAAGTTTGGGGTGGAGGTTCTTTAATACATATTTTTGACAAGTTTTATATATTTTATATTAGTTTTTTGTTGTTTTTTTTTATAGGAAAAGAGGGCGATATAAGAAGGAAGCTAAATGAGCTGATGAAGACACCCTCTCCTCAAAAGAGAGCACATAAACCAGACAAAAAACTGATTTCAGATGACCATGAACTTGAAGAACTGCCGTTACCAGTAAGATGTACTTCAAAACTTAAATACAAAAATCTATTGGAGATACGTTGTGGTTTACTGTTAATTATGCTTACAGTAATTGTACTCTTTTTTGGTCATATATAATTAAATACATTTTAACTAACTTATTCTCGCTGCTTTAAATAGTTTTCTAAATAATTGTTATATGTAATTTAATTCAAACGTTAATTGTTGAGTGAAAGTCCAATTTGGCTGTGTAGGTTCAGTTTCTGAGCTTGTTATATTGCCTGGTGAAAACACTGATAAAGTTCAGGTGAACATTCTACTTATTTGTTGTAATATCATTAGATAAAGTGCAGTATTATCTTTGGGTTTGTACTGCATTAAAAGTGCAGTTTCTAAAATAAGATTGAGTATCATTATACTTGGTACACCCGGTCAATATTAAAAAGCAGTATTACATATTTCTTGTTAAAATGTGATTGCAAAAATAAAAAATATATTGGTTATTTATAATGTAAACACCTTTTTTTCTTTCAATACAGCAGAAAATAAGAAAGAAAGCAACAGCTGGAGCTTCAAGAACTAGATCCCATAATATTCTCCAGACATTTCAAGCAGAATCCAGTGAGCATGGAAAGCTAGAACAAAAAGTTAAGTAGATGTTAACCTTTCTGTGAGGTTCGGGGGGGCGCTAGCTAGGGCTGTTCTAATTTTCAACTCCCGTCAATCATCATGTACTCCCCATTTAAAGCTTATTCACATATATCTCTCCTGTCAAGTGTTTTGCTTTTGCATATGCCGCGAACCGTTCTTTGCTGAATTTTCAGCATGAACTAACTCCCTGACAACTCCGATTCAGACCAGGAAACCTCCCTGCTGGATTCTCCTCAAAACCTCTCCTTCAAACCTACTTTTGCCCCAGAACGACATAGATCAAAGTGCCCCCGCCAGCAAGCTCAGCCTCTGGAGTAGCTATTTTACAAGTATTGGCCACTTGTCAAACTCTTAAAAACCCTGCATGACAACAATATTAATATTCCAGCCGGAAGCGATCATATGGCGCTGTTCAATATTTACTGCTCCTCCATATCTGCTACAGCCATGTTCCCTCCTTCTCGTAGACGTGCTTCGGCAATTGTCCCTGCAGCTCAGTGCGTTCAGAATCCCAGGACAGGCAGCAGCCACCGCCCGCCCTCTCCAGTTATGGTCGCCGCCTCCTCTCCCAGCACAGCAGTTCAGCAACGTGGAGACGTAATCGAAACAGATCCAATCCTTCAGCTTCACAACAACATTTTCGAGGACATGAAGTCACTCATTCACCCCATCACTATTTCAATTGCTTCAACTAATACATGGCTCAATGATATGGACAAACAGGTTGCTTCCAACTCTGCAGCAAATGCCATTCCTCCATTCGCCACTTCTGCCCTGGCAGCTGACGTCCCCACCTACAACCTGGCATCAGCTGCCCTCAGTGGTCCACAGCAAGCTCCTGTTGTCAGAAATCACACTCTGGCTCCTCATCTCAGGCGTCAGATCATTGAAGGCAAGGACATAAATCTAGTTTCAATTCTCGTTGCTAATTCTGAATGTCTAGATCACCGTACAGTTGACTGCGTGGACCTCACTGCCACACTCAAGTTTAGCGACCCCCAATCATACCCTGGGGGAATTTGTGCTGGCTTTTTTTGTGTATCAGGACATATTATACACTGCCTACCCTCATCGCCGCTTGGAGCTGGATTACTATCTATTTTATATTACAGATCTAGCAGTCAGATACAGAGGCACGATGTTTTACGAATACCACAAAGCTTTTGCAGCAAAAGCAGCTCCTATATTAGTGTCAGACAACATCATCATCAACTGGGCTGCCTCCGATCATGATCTGTTCAATAGAGTCTTCAGGGGTATAAGGACAAATGCATGCACAGTCTGTGCTTCTACAGCGCACTCTACTTCCTTGTGCCCTAGGACTGCCTTTGTATCAACCTCCCACAGAGCGGCCCCTTCCACTCCACCCTGCTTCAGGGACAGGATAGTGGCTTCATTTGCAGGCCACGCATCAGCTCCACCTGCTTCTTCCAGGAACACAGATACATATGGTTATAACATCAGATTTGCCGGTTCCTCTCTCTGCTCATCCAAGTTTTGCAGGAATCTCCATATATGCTACGGTGGCAATCAGTTTGCCCAGCTGCCCCCGAGAAATGATGTTCAAAACTGCTCATAGTTTCCACCCCAATAATCATCCCAGCTCTGATTGAAGCCCACGAACATCACCCAGACCAGTTTTTCACAACCTACCTCATCAACGGTCTGCAGCACAGATTTTCTACCAGCCTGTCAAGAATCCCAGTATCATTGCATATTTGCAATAACTTACACTCAGCAACCTCAGACCTTCAGTCAGTCAGTACTCTCATTCAATCTGAGACACATAAAGGGTTCATGGCAGGACCATTCATAGCCCCCCCCCCCTCTCCTTTCAGGATTAACCCCATTGGCATTCCCACCCGGAAAATGTCAGGGAAGAAGCGCCTTATTATTGATCTCTCTGCAGTCTTCCTTGTAGTACATAAAGATTTCAGATGCCATCAGATCAATCAAAGCAGCAGGTCATGGGTCCTGGCTGGCTGAAGCTGATATATCTGATGCATTCAAAGTCATGCCTATCCATCCCTCCCTCCACCTATTGGAGTCTGCTGGAATGGAAACTGCTATTTCGTCACTCAACTCACTTTCGGCTGCTGCAGCAGCTCTGATATTCGACTCGCTTTCCGAAGCCCTCTGCTGGTTATTACTCAACTCCTGCCACGTTCCATTTTTGCTTTACCTGCTCGACGACTTTCTCCTTATCTCCCCTTCCTTAGACCCCCCAGCAGAAGCAATCACAAAGCTCAGAACACTATTCTCTGCACTTGCCGTCCCCCTCTTGGAGGAGAAAACCATCAGTCCAGTACACGCTTTGGAGTTCTTAGGCATCACCCCGGATACAATTAACTTCGAAGCTCGCCTCCCTCACGGTAAACTGGACTGTATTCGATACCTCATCAATCAATTCCAAATCGCAACCTCTATCAGAAAACGCGACCTGCTATCCTTGCTGGGCAACTTCAATTATACAATTCGCAGAGTAGAACCTTCATTTCACGCCTCCTCGCTCTCTGTTCTACAGCATCAAGCCTGGAGGCTCAGATAAACATATCCACTGAATCCAAGAAGGACATCAAAATGTGGGGATTATTAATTCAAAACTGGAACGGGCTTTCACTATTTTACAAAGACTACATCTCAGCCCCCCACGACTTGTCCCTTTTCACAGCTTCCTCATTTCTAAGATTCGGGGGTTTCATGGGTACAGAGTGGTTCTCCAGCAGCTGGCCTCTGGAAATTCAAAACCTATCCGTGCATCTCAAGGCTACAGCACTCCTGGAGTTATATCCCATCGTAGCAGCCGCCTCAGTGGTCTAGGAAGTGGTCTAGGAAGTCAATCATATTCTTCAGTGATAATCTACCCACAGTGCATAATATCAACAAAGGCCGCTCATCCTCCTATCTCATTATGAGCTTACTCCACTGCCTTATATGGATTTCAGTGTCTCATAAATTCAATATCAAGCACGCCACATAAAAGGCATTCATAATAACACTGCCAATGCTTTATCTCGCCTCCAGATCACCAGATTCCACCAGCTGATCCCAGCAGCAGCTCCATTCCCATTGCAGGCCCTGCTATTCCAGCACCTGGTGTTCAATTAAACTCAACTCTAATCAAGCTCCTTCAATCTGCCATAGACTACATGGCTTCAGCTCTCGCTCCATCCACAAGGCCATCTTACACCACAGGCTGGAACTACTATTCAGTCTTCTGTGATCAAAATCAGATGCTTCCTATTCTGTTCAATCTAGACTGGATCCTTGCTTTCATCACACATGCAAGGGACTCTGTCCATCTGGCTCCAGTATCACTATCTCTTATTGGCAGTTTCTTCCCCTATCTTGCTGTCTATTCCGGCAGTCCGTCTGACACTGCAAGGAATCACCAAAAGCATAGCCCCAGCTTCCCCATCGTGGCTCCCTATATCTGTGGACATTTTATTCACTTTAATACAAATCCTTCAAAAGGGCTGCTTCAATCATTTCAGCAACTTGCTCATGGAGACAATGTGTGTAACCGCTTTCTTCGGATTCCTCAGATGCGCAGAGGTCACAGTTCCATCAATCGCCAGTTTTCCCTCCATCAGCATCCGTTCCTGTGACCTCTCACTGGTTCCCGGATCCCACTTCATCCTCCTACTACGCATTCTTCCAAGACAGATCAGCTTCATCAAGGCCAGTTCATTAAGCTGTCAAGGATCATGCTTAAGTAATCTAAAACAACAGTATGGATTCTTAATGCTATCTAATAGTTTTACAATCCACTGTTTATTAAACCAAGTTTGTTTTACTCTAGATTAGAACATAATTTGTGCAAATCTATACATTTTAAATGCCAATATGCATTATATATCCTACTTATAAAGACAGACTAATTTTATTTTTATGTAGGTATATTGTATTTAAAAAAAAAAAAACAGTTGAATTTTCATCCCTGTGACTTCACACACCATTTCCCCCTTCCTCCGTGATTTTTAACAAATTTACCGTGAGTGCTCTGTGATTTTTAGTACACATTTCTGTGACAAAATCCCAGCCTTACTGACAATGTCTGAATTTTCCATTTACTATATAATATAAGAATATTTTTGGATTGACTTGTAATTTATTTACCTAGGTGTAAATATTCCCTAGCGCAGGAGTATATGTAGATATGCTTTCCTGGATTCTTGCAGAGAAGTGCAGCTCGAACACATCACATGTAAGAACCCTGACTGTTGCTGTTTTTGACATGTCAACATTACTAAAGAGCCATCTTTGCGGTGGTGGCAGCAAGAGAGAGACCCAGCTCTGGATCCCTTAACACTAGCGCCGCTTTTTGAACGGATTTTGCCATTCAAATTTAAATATCTCCGCGTATGTGAATATCTTGTGCATGTCCGTTCTTGTTACTAAATATTTGAATTAAATACCCATACGGTGTTTCAGCTGCAGAATCGTAAAAATGAGTAAGTTAGAAGCAATTGCTTCTTCACCACCAGACCGGAAGTTTATGCGACATATTGAAATCAATACAATATAGCCGACAATTTAGTCTGAGCTTTGTAATAAAATCCAAGTCATTGTGAAAAAACGTATTATAATCCTGTTGAGTGCTTGAAACACTGATGAAAGTCATTCATTATTATTTACACTACATTTCTCAGGCAGAAAGACTGTGCCACCCAGAGTGTGACGGTGCAAAAAAATTAAAAAAAATGTGTGTATACAAAGGTGGTACTCGCAGGTAGCCTGTGGCTGTTTTTTATAATGTAACGCTTTGGTTTTGTACAAGGAGTGCACTGGCAACACAATCACTTGGAGGGATATAATTTTGCAGCTAGCCCTGGAGTTACGGCAGAAACATTTTGATAAGAGACACGAAAGCCGGCTGGCAAATGCCCCTCAACCTTCAGCTAGTGTTGCACCCACTGGCACAAGGAATAAAAGACAATGCCAGGTTGCTAAATGCAATAAAAACATAACTTTTGATGTCTGCATGCATTGTGAAAAGGCAAGTCTGTGGCAAATGCACTGGTACAGTTGAAAAGCGTGTTTTCTGTGTAGATTGTACTTAGTAAGCTGTAATAGAACTCTGAACAGACAGACAGCCTTTTCACTCAAAGCGCTTTCACATTGCATAAGTTATGTTATATTTTTGTTTTATGCTATTTTTATAACTAGTTATTTATGTTTTATAATTTTATATGTGCATACAACTTTCTACACCTGTTTACACAGAAGTTTATTGAGTAAAGTTTATTTTATTTCAGTTTTTCATGTTTATGTATATGTGCTCTTTTTGAAAAAAATAAGAAAAAAGTTTAATTTTCAATGTAAATACAGTGTTTCTGCTCTGAAAATGTTATATATGATGTTCATAAATAAAAATATTAAGTTGTATCCGATTGTGTGCTTTTCATCTCAAATTCATTTTCATTTTCATATCAAAGCCGTTTTAAAATGCAGCCGCACATTTTGCGGGTTCCGGCGGTTGTATGTAGTCCGAAATCTTGGCGGTTCTAGTGTTAAAGGTGGAAGCCATATATGGTATGTAAATGATATAGTACAAAATAGCTAAATCTCGTTTTTAACTTTACAAATTGAGAAGGTTTAGCGATCGGAAGGATCCCAAAGCGCTTTACAGACTCACTTCATCCACCACTGAAGTGCAGCACCCTCTGGGGTGGCGCATGGCAGCCATTTTGTGCCAGCAGCTTACTACACAGCATTTTATTTATTATTTCTAGACTGTGACTGAGGATTTCAGTATATTTTAATTTCTTACAGCTGCTGCTCTTTCAAATAGCTGATATACATATACATTTAGGATATAATGCTCTATATGTAGAATGCAAATGCAATGTTCCAGGTATGATACAAACCAAGGTTCTCCCAAGGGTTTTTCATTGTTAGAACATGCACACTGCACAAAGCTGCACTGGGCCAGCTGAGGTTCAAGCACTTCAGTCAAGTCAAGCATACATTGTAAATAGTGTGGTAGTGGCTTGCATGCAGTTTTTTTGTACTTTCACTGAAGCAATGTTTAGCATGTAAATAAATCTCTTGGCTTGTGCTCAGTAGGTTGTCAGTCATGATACAAAAGGACAGCAAGGTTAGTCCAGCTTGGCTTGACCTGCCATTGTCTATTTGTTTATAAATCCTTCATGGATGTTACAATGGGCAAATGCACATGTCGTTTTTCTTCTCTAGGCCTTTATTCGAAGGTCACTAATAAAATGAGTTTGATGGTTTTGACAAGCCCTCCATGGACAATCCACGTGCCCTATTTCCACTGCGGTTTAAGGCAGGAGGCAGGACTTATTCCATTAAGTACAATAAAAAAATTTAAAAAAAACACTTTATACTTGTTATATAAAAGTTAACGTAATACTACAAGTCCTCTAAACCAGCCTAACTGGAACGGTAAAGAGGCATATTAAACATATTGTCTACTGCATATTGCTGTTTCTTAAATACTTAAGAATAGTTTTATAAGGGTAACTGAGAGTAAACATTTCCTATTACCATCTTAGAAATATAGCAAGACTCCAGCCAATGCTGTCACATGGAGATGTTGAAATGCTCATCCATGCATTCATCATGTCAAGAGTGGATTATTGCAATTCTCTCATTTCCGGTGTTAGCGATTGCACCTTGAAAAAACTTAAACTGCTTTAAAACTCTGCAGCTAGAGTTCTTATAAGGACAAAATCAACGAAACACATCACCCCTGTCCTGAAGTCTCTACACTGGCTCCCTGTGAAGTTCTGCATTCTACAAAATTCTTCTACTGGTGTCTAAATAATTGCATGATCTAACCCCAACCTAATAGTCCATCTGTCTGACCTAATAGTCCATCATGCTCCAAAGAGCACTTTGCGCTTGTCTAGCGCAGGAATGCTACAGATGCCTAGAGCTAATCTCAAAACATTCGGCTCCAGAGCTTTCTGCTGTTATGCCCCAAAAACCTGGACTGCCCTTCCAGATGAAATCCGACATGGAGACTCAACTCTTTCTTTTGGTCGGCTACTGAAAACCCATCTGTTAAGAGCTTGCCTTTAACTATTAGAACTGTCTGTTGTTCTTTTTATGTGAAGTGCTCTGTGATGTGAACACATGAAGGGTGCTCTATAAATGCAAGATAGACAGATAGAAAAGGCGTAATCACCACACTGTAAACACAGTGCAGTTTGGTACAATCGACACAGCGCTCATGTCACGTCTACAGGAGGGTATGATTGGTGTAGATGGGTAAGAGGACTGAACTTGGGGTCGTCCAGTCGAGTCTACAGAAGGGTATGATGGGTGTAGATGGGTACGGTGACTGAACTTGGG
Organism: Acipenser oxyrinchus oxyrinchus; assembly: GCA_030684275.1. Classification (NCBI taxonomy): domain Eukaryota; kingdom Metazoa; phylum Chordata; class Actinopteri; order Acipenseriformes; family Acipenseridae; genus Acipenser; species Acipenser oxyrinchus. The sequence continues at coordinate 3,216,024 of CM060275.1, forward strand.
GTAGTCCAGTCGAGTCTACAGGAGGGTATGATTGGTGTAGATGGGTAAGGGGACTGAACTTGGGGTGTCCAGTCGAGTCTACAGGAGGGTATGATGGGTGTAGATGGGTACGGTGACTGAACTTGGGGTAGTCCAGTCGAGTCTACAGGAGGGTATGATTGGTGTAGATGGGTACGGGGACTGAAATTGCGTTGGTCTAGTCGAGTCTACAGGAGGGTATGATTGGTGTAGATGGGTAATCATTGGAATAATCCTGCTCACACATTAAACATATGCTGCTGTGCTTTCAGTAAGCTTGCATTTAGTTCAGTTATTGCATTATTTCATGGATCAATCATGGAACCATATATTACTGTATATTAAAGAAGAAGTAGTTTGACATTTAATTTATTGCAATTATTCAGATATTGTATTTTTAAGGCACTTTAACTGAGTTCAGGAGCTGCTCTTCACTTCTACTTGCCACCCAAAGACAGCCTAGATCAGTCAAAGTGTCTTTGCATTGGTGAATGCTAGCACCATCACAGCAGTGTGTTTTTGCCAGCAAAAATAAATTACATTGATCCAAAATGGCAGGTCATTGGCTTCTTTACTGATCCAGCCTGTGTTACATATATCTATGGAAGGCAACTAGAACTGAAGAGCAGCTCCTGAGCTCAGGCAAAAGCATCACCAAAGCAGCATTTGAGCAATTGCAATTTGAACCGATCAATATATCTTCAAACATCATCAAATGTAAGCCATTTAGTATGTATTGGACTGAGGCAGCAGCTGAAAAATCTTAGGCATGAGAGATACTGAAGGAGCTACAATTGTGTTGATTGCTCTTCAGTATCATTGGTTGTTTAGACTGATTCTGCTGAACAGGTTACAGTGAATATTACATAGTATTTTAACATTGACTAAAATGTACTTCATATATAATTTACTAGAATGTGAATGTAGCATGCCACTGTATTGTCTCTGTAGCTGAATTCATTGGCAGAACCCTTTGTGTTAATCAATAGTTAACTAAAATAAGGAACACCTAATGTGTTTCCACATACACTTCAATTGAACAGCTATGACTGCCTAGTGAGTTCTGTGATTTGAACCTGATTAACCTCATTGACATAGACCATATGGAATGTCCATTACTCTTCCATTAGAGGAAAGGGAACTTCCAGCAAATTGTCCAGGAAGCATTACAATTAGAGTGCATGAAAAATGAAATGCCTGTTAATAAAATGTGTTTAGTTCTGTCATGCATAGCTCATAGGCAAAAGGTAACCATTCAATCAGGGTACATTCACTCTTACAACAAACTGAACCAGGTGAAGGACAATAGCACTGGCTAAAGTCAGGTAACGCTGCAAGCTCACCTTCACCTTAACCTAGACTCCTACAAATCAGTGATATAGAATACACTCATTTCATTTAAAGTTTAATTTAAAATTGGTCCTCTTGGTAATGTGTGCTAAAGTTTCATCACAATTGGACAGACAGTTCTTTGGATGCAGAACATATATACAGCTGCATGCACTATATCCTCAACGACAGGGAAAATTAGCCTTTAAATAGCACTGGTAGTTTAAGATTCACCAAAATGGTACAGATTACCATTGTGTCTGAAAGTATACAGAGTCAGCCTTTGGCAAGAGACCCTTCTGCTAATGTTTGTGCAATGGGAACTGACCGTGTGGCTAAGCCAATCACAAACCTAGTGAAGCCCAGAGGAGTGTTTTCAGGTCTGTCTGATTGTCACAGATGGTTCTGGCAGGTCCCTATTGTGCTATAAGTCATTAGGTCCTTTTTGCATGGAAGGCCTTGGACGCAAGGGTGTGCAGTTCTTTGATGGACCCAGATTCAGTTAAAATGTGTTTGCCCACTGACAATGGGAATGAGAATGTATATTGGGAACCCATCTAACAAGATTTAAGTTTTTGCAGGTATCAGGTTTTTAACCACTTCAACATCAGATGTAAAAATGAAACTCCTTCCCAGGTACCAGATTTTGAAAATAATAATAATAATGTTTTCAATATAATACAATTCAATGTTTGCTATAAAATGTAAACATATGATAAATAAAACACAAATAAATGACCTAAACTGTGTTTTTCATTAACCCTTTATGCTCCTGTGTACTACATAACCACTTTTTTTTTTTTGAACAATGAGAACAAAAACGCTGCTAATAACGCTAATAACAATAATAATCAGTAAACGGTAATTATCAAATAAAAATCAAACAACATCAAAACGTGTGCCTTTTTCGACTTGCTCTGTGCCATTTATTGAAATGTTCAATACAACAGAACCCACTTTTTGTAGCAGACCCTGCACCTTTTTTTACGGTCTCTGCTTCCCTTGTGTTGGAGGGATGGTCACAAATGCGTGTACACAGCTACTTTGCGCAGGCATTTTGATGGATCTGGCTGCCGCTTGTACCCTGTGTTTTGATAGTATTTCGTCACAGCACTGCCATTTCAAACCAAACACCTTCCCGTTTGCAGCTGGCTTACCTGTAGAGTAGCTGCATGCTCTTTTGTTTGTACAGTCACAAAGGTAAGTGATTAGCTTTTTGGGAACAAAAGCCAAAAAGCACTCCAATGGAGAACGCAAACTCTCAAGTTCCACGGCGGGGTGCACATCTGTGTAAACAGGTGCAAAATCAAATGATGGAGGACTGGCATCATGGTAGGGATCATTAATAAACACCCAGCCCCTGCTGTTCATGGCTCCACATCCTCTTCATCATCATCGCTGAGTGATAAGTCAGCATCACTGTCGCTGGTATTGAAATCCTCCGAACCAACTTAGAAATCTTCATCACTCCCGTTGTCGCTCTCCACGTACGTTGCCATGTTTAGCTTTTGCTAAAAACTATATAAACTACAATTTGTAGCATTAGCTACATGAATGCAGCATAAGTAATTTGCTGCCTGCTGCTCTTAATTGAGTATCAGAATACCTGGCCAGGTTAAGTTAATTCTCTATTCAATTGCTAAATAAGTAATTTTGTCCTTCTTTCTAAAGTGGGCCTTTCAGATTCATAAGGTAAACTTAGGTGAAGCTATATCAATTTACTGTCAGTTTTTGGTAAGGGGTTTATCTCTGCACTGGTCTCTCTCTTGTTGTTTTAACTGAATGATCTTTTCCTTAATTTCCACATGGCAATTCTAATTGGATTCAGGTGTTTTGCTAATTGCCTTGGCAAAGGGCTTATTGAGCTTGATTTATCATTATGTCTTAAGTATGTTGTAAGTATTTTAATTGGGAGCTCTTTAAATATGGCTATTACTTCCTGGGAAGGGGTTGGTTCCTTTTTCTGGGGTGATTCTTTTTTGGGTGTGGTTTTTTGTGGATGCAGAGTGTTTGGAGGAAGGAGCAGGGGATTTTGAAGAAGAAGGTTGCTGGTCTGTAAAGGAGAGACCGGGAAGCAATAATCTTTTGGTTGTTGGAAACAGTGTATTTTTTCTAATCTGCCATTTTCTAGTTTGAATGTAACCAGTTATCTAATCTCCTGCCCAATTGAAACTGTCCACATCATCCAAATGGTTTATTTTTATCCTAAGAGCAACAATGGTGACTAATCCATTTATTATCCAAATCATCACTTTTTGTCTCCTTACCTGGTTGGTAACTCCAAGCTCTACAGGACCAAGGAAGAACTGGGTGAGATCCCCTGATGGGGAGGAATCTTATTTTTTGCTGCTGGATTATCTGGTTTGTTCTGACTGTTTGGGATTATCATTTTTTTTGTTTGTTTATTTATCGGGGTTTAACGAGTACCCCTCTCAGAAGTCTCATTTTTTTTGTTTTTTTTGTTTGGTGTTTAAACTGGTCTGGCTCAACTGCATTCTCAATACAAACCTGATATAACCGCTTGGGACTTTTAAAGTATGTTGTTTCATGGACATTTTTTTTCTATAAGGACTGCCTGATGGACTCATTGGTATTAACTTTAATCAACATGGACATGTTAGGCTGTACAGCTGTACATTCCTGAAAGCTTGATCTGTCCTATATGACTGGTATTAATGTGTGTTCTGGTACACATTTTGACTGGTCCAAATGCTGTCTGATTAAAACCCATGTACACCAAATGTTTGATCTGTCTACAAGTATAATATTTCACGCATATTCAATAACATCTGCTATTTGAATTTTGGTGTTGCCTTCTGTTTTAATTTTCTTCCTAGTTTCAGCAGACGCCCTTATCCAGGGCGACTTACATTTGTTACAAGATATCACATTATTTTTTACATACAATTACATTATTTTTTACACATTATTTTTACATACAATTACCCATTTATACAGCTGGGTTTTTACTGGAGCAATCTAGGTAAAGTACTTTGCTCAAGGGTACAGCAGCAGTGTCCCCCACCTGGGATTGAACCCACGACTCTCCAGTCAAGAGTCCAGAGCCCTAACCTCTACTCCACACTGCTGCCCTGTGAGGTAATGTCATTTTATAAAGTTGTTTTGTGTCAAGACAATAATGATTGTGTGATAATATAAAGTGTTCTTCAGGAAAGGATAAATACAAATTATTAATAAATCAGAACTGCTATATACGAGTGTTCCTTTGCTTTCCTGTATTAGTAAAATATAATGTCTGGGAAGGAATTACATTTAGACCCGGGATAACATTTTAAGAATTGTTAAAATGCACTGAAGAAAATGTGTACATTACAGAAACAGTGTGGGCACGCCACGGCTTGCAAAATAGCTTTTTTTTTTTTTTTTTAGAATGTAATGCAATATATTTTGATGAAATCCAAAATATATTAGAATTCTGCCATCTATAAAATATATCTTGTATTCTTGTAGGAATGTACTGCAATACGAATGTTTTCTGAAATGTATGAGAATATATTTATATTTAAAAATATATTGCACTATACAGCATATATTTAGGAAAGAGATGAGAATATATTGCCATGTATTTTAAATATATTTTTATTGCTCTGACATATACTGCAATATATTATTTTTCTGTATGGGGGTTTCTCATTCACTCACTCCATCCCTTTAATCTTCTCCAATTATCCCTCAACCACACATTTTTTCTATTGTGTTTTTAAAGGTCAAACAATCATTCAATTACCCCATATTGTTACACAATTAATTCACAATTTAGGAGGCCTTCACCAACATGGCCTCCTGGTACCTTCACCTTTAGCAAGATGGAGTGCACTTCTCCTAACCCCAGGGTCCTAAAGCCCCGCTGATTCCAGTTAGGAATGTACACTCCATTACAAGTGATTTTAATAAATGGTCTTATTGTCTGTTATTTAGGTGACCGTTATAGACCATGTGATAGAGTAGTGTACATCATGCATGTTTCAAGCTAAGCTGTTCCAAATTGAAGCATCTCGTTTAACTCAGTAGGAACTTCGGCAAGCATAGCAAGTGCTCTGTGGCACAGTAAATGAAGGGCACCCAAAGTGTATTGCTAGAACATGCGAAATTCCAGGCATATATTAAAAATTTGAGGTCATGGTACAATGAATGGGCAATTTCTGTGGTGCCTCTGGCTCTTGTCTACTATACTTCTGTATGTGGTGTGGAAAGGTGACAGGTTGGTCTGGAGACACGGTGGTCCACTGCAGCGCTAGGCTGTACCAGACTGAACTAAACTGAGCAGAAGCTGTTCATGGAAGTCCCTCTGTACATGTTGATGAAAGGTGGCCTGGATACCGTAGCTTCTCCACTGCCTCTCTACAGTTCATGTCAACATGTTTTATGCCAATATAAAAGTTTAAAAAATCAAATGATATGCTTGTATATTTTGAATTATATTTAATTTATAATTTATTTATTTATTTATTTATTGCAAGACACATTTACCAGATAGAACTTCAGCTGTTCTTTCAGTCAAGTATATTTTAAAGACGTTACCAGCTGGTTTCACCAGCTCCAATTAGCACTAATCATGAATTCAGCCTGTGAAACCAGCTGTGTTTCCATGAAGGTACCTGTGAAATAATGTAATAAAATATTTAAATTAATGTATTGTACAGCTCCAGCCTTCAAGGGCATATAAGGTCTAGTCCTACAGAAAATAATGTTTGTGTCAGCAGTAGAACTGGGATATTTATAATTCAATCCTACTACTAATATAACATGCTTTATCCTGTTAAATATATCGGCACAAATTTAATTGTTTTCACTTTTGTTATTGTTTTGGTATTTAATGGATTCAATAAAAACATAGAGCTCTGTGTTATGATCCACATTAATTCCCTTCCAGTTATATATGGAGACATCCCGAACACACTACTACATGAACAAATGTTGAATTAATGAATCCTGTTTTAAATACCATTATACACAACTGTAACAATTACTATATTCACACAATTATTGTTTTTTGAGATTCAGCTTTTATTAGGGAGCTCCCCTAAATCCCTTGTTTAGAAAGATATAGGGTATTAATGCTTGTGACAGTCTGCCATGTGGGTGCGTGCAGGAGATTGAGACAGAGGTTGAAGTTGATACACCCCCAGGTGAAGAGGATTTATTTACATATCAAGTCAACACACTGAACAGCTCACGTGACACTACCAGCAAAGGCAGCGCACGGAGCACATACAACAGACTTTGGTAGGATCTACAGTATCGGAACTAATCTTCTCTGTTCAATGATAAACTAACGTTGCTGAAGAGCTTGATAAACGGTTAGGGTGGGTATGTGACGGCGGATATGTGACGGATTACTTTGTTACATTTACTCTGAGTAACGTAAATAACACAAGACACAATCAATATGCTTTCATTCCTGTAGCTTGCTTCTTGACTACTGATATTATATGTATGCAATAAGGCCCGACAGGGTGCCCGTCCACGTCGTATATACGGACGCCTCGGGTCGTTGTGCGGCACGAGACAAAGTCTCTGATTTCGGTCATTTTTCAAGGTCCGTGTCGGAAAGGGGTAGATAATGTGCAGAAGTGTCTTTTTGTGTTTTTCTGTAGTGTTTCCAAACTGCTAAAAATACGTGACAAAGTCAGGGTGAGTGAGTATAAAGACAGCGATTTTTTTTTTTGGGGGGGGGGTATTTTTTCTGTTTTCCTATCTTCCAATTCATTTAATTGTTCTTCATCCAAATCGGCATGTCTACTTTTTGGATTTTTTTTGCTGGTAATTGGTCACTCCGTTTCATAGTTACTGTACATCTGTAACTGTAAACAAGATGGCTACCGGTACTGTACATTCTGTGAGGCAGCGCAGTGATTTTGAATATGTGACAAGGCTCCAACTGTCAGTAACCATCCAATACACGGACAGCTAGAACTGTGCTCGACCAATTCCATTGCACGTTTCACGTTCCATTGCCGTATACACACACACACACTGGACTCTTGACCGGAGGGTTGTGGGTTCAATCCCAGGTGGGGGACACTGCTGCTCTACCCTTGAGCAAGGTACTTATACCTAGATTGCTCCAGTAAAAACCCATCTGTATAAATGGGTAATTGTATGTAAAAATAATGTGATATCCTGTAACAATTGTAAGTCGCCCTGGATAAGGGTGTCGGCTAAGAAATAAATAATAAAAAATAACAAAAATAAATAAAATATTTAAACAAAAACACTTGCTCACAGAGCGACAATAAAAGTTTAAACAAAATAATCACGAACACTAAACACAAACAGTAGGACAGACTGGGCAGTTGCTGTCGTATATTAGGTTAGTTTAATCGACTTGCTCACTCTGCTCTCGTTCTCCACTTCTGAACACCCACCCCGATTGCAGAGAGCTGCAGGCTTATATGCAGGTGACCATCTCCCGATTAGCAACAATTAAACAATTAATTAACTCAGGAGATGGTCACCTTCTGCACAAGGTTTTTAATGTGGATGAGGATTCCCATCCATGCTGTAAAACAATACAAAATATACGGCTTTGCCGTCACATTTATAAATAAATAAATCATAATAATAATAATAATACAACAATAAACTATAAAATAAACCATACATTTATGGCAGGGCTTCGCTCTGCCCCCTTTTCATGTGCAGGGCTCCTCGCCCTGCCACAAGGGGTGAGACATGGAAGTGTGTTTGCTACTTGATTGACAGGGGACCGATGCGGAAGGTTGGGATTGACATGCCCTGCAGGCGTGTAAGATTTATTTACATACCGACATGGTTACACACTCACAGGAATGCTGTGCTGTCATTTACTGTCCAGTAAGGTATTACAGGTAGTAAGGACTATAAAAGCACGTTGCTTTGGCACAATGCCCTATATGAAATATTCTATTCGAAATGGTTTCTAGTATAGACAGGTATTTCTATGGCCGTCACACAAACATACAAGCTTTTAATTCAAAACATATACTGCATCCACACACCTATGAATGACCCGAATCCACCACTATATCCCAATCACTGCAGCCCTGGTTATTATATTCTTGAAAATAATTGAAATGTAATTAAAAAAAACATGATACCAGAACACCAAATGTAAGAGTATAAACTGTGTGGGTAAACCACCATCCTGCCTGACAGCAATAGAACTGACAAAGTCAATTTATCGTGTCCTGAAAAATAATTCAGTGACTTATATGATGGAAGGTAGTTACAAGCAGTAGGACTAGAATTTGAAAAAGTCAAAAACCAATATTGTGCGCCATTCACTTTACCATGTATAATAACAAAAATGCATTTTTATTTGACAATAAGGCTTTTCTAATATGTCCTTTCTCACATGTGTGTTTTATATGATTATTTATTGTTTCAATATTTGACATTTTTTCAGAAAAAAGGTGGGGAAACATATTAGTGTTGGACTGTGCAACACAGCGCATTGGAGAATGATTGTTCAGTCTGGAAACTCATGCAATAGATTACTTAATAAAACAGACTAGACAACACGACTACAGCATACAGATTTTACACTACATTCTTTGGCCTTACCTTTCGAGGTACCCCTGCCCATAAATTAGTTTGCAGATAAGAGCAGAGGCTGACCATATGGAAGTCATGGGCAGGGGGGCAGGATAGCTTCCCTCCCCCGTTAGACGAAGCCAAAAAGCAGGTGGAGGCTGGAAGGAGGAGGTGAACTCTGGCACACAGCAGGGACGTAGTGGATTGAGGTAAGATATAAATCCCTTCCTTGCCAATCTATGGATGTATTGTTTATTGAGGGACGAATAAGGAACCACCTGTTCGATTTGGTGATTTAGTTTGGTCCTGGAAGTGCCTAAAATATGCTTGATATTTATGTGATTTAATTTAAGATTAAAGTGAGTTCCCTGCCAGAACCACTGCTTTGCTTAAAATGCATCTACTTTAAAGTGGCTCATCAGTAAAAATAGGTGTAGTCATGGTACAGTAGCTGGGTTCAAGGCTAGGTTGCAGAAAGGTTTAGATCTCGACCAGGTGCCCGCAGAAGCTCTACTTTGGATAGAAACACACTTTCTATTTTTAGAAGTGTATCCTACTTACCCTTGACATGCATTTTAAAACTGCACGCTTTATTTCAAGCTGTAAGCAATGTTTACAGCCTGCTGGAAAATGAGAGAGCTGATTCTGTCTCTCCTGAGGGCCAGAGTACTTTAGTTAAACCTCAGCGTTTCTACTTCTTTTACAGAATGACAAAAATAATCACCCTTTGCACACATCACACATAGCTGCCTACTCCACAGCAATAACAAAGAAAGTGAGTTCTAAAATGTCAAAGTATAATTGTAAGCCATGCTAGATAAACTATTTCTATGCTTAAAGTGCTTATGAAGGTAGCTTGTCTTAGCACAATAAAGAATGACAGCCAGTAACACTAAACTTAATCTACAAAGACTTAACGGATTTTCATAATTTATATGAATACATATTGCTGTACAATATATCTAGTGCAGATCATATTCCATGTATTTCCCCAAGCTACTGATGTAGTAACAACATGTCAGCATACATTAACCAATAATGCCGCATAATGTCATGACCTTAAGTATTTTCTTTGGGGAGCCAGGCAATAATATGTTCTTTAAAAGTCAGTCATTTTGTCATATTGCAAACTTCATCAAAGCGTAAATGAAAGTATCAGGATCTGGCAGACGCTTACTAGTTGCAAGACCCAGAACAACGGTTTTCTTCACATTCAGACAGCTCCAGATTATTGACAGGTACATGTGTAACGGTGAAAGTAAAACTAAACATGGATTGGAATACAAAAGATTATCTTGTACTTATAATAAATACCAGTTCAGCTATCTAATGTGTGCTGTGTTAACACAGTGTTAGGATGCTCAGAAAAACAGACATAGACTTGGGGAATTAAACTGTATACACCTTTTACAGTGTCTGTGTCTCTGTGTGTGTCTGTGTCTCTGTGTATATCTGTGCATGTCTGTGTCTCTGTGTGTGTGTGTGTGTGTGTGTCTGTGTGTCTGTGTATGTCTGTGTGTGTCGGTGTCTCTGTGTATGTCTGTCTCTGTGTTTCTGCGTGTGTCTGTGTCTCTGTGTATGCCTGTCTCTGTGTTTCTGTGTGTGTCTGTGTCTCTGTGTATGCCTGTGTGTGTCTGTGTCTCTGTGTATGTCTTTGTGTGTCTGTCTCTGTGAGTGTCTGTGTATCTCTTTGTGTCTCTGTGTATGTTTGTGTCTGTGTCTCTGTGTATGTATGTGTCTGTCTGTTTTTGTCTGTGTCTCTCTGTCTGTGTATGTCTGTGTCTGTATCTCTGTGTATGTCTGTGTGTGTCTGTGTCTCTGTGTGTGTCTGTGTCTCTGTATAAGTCTGTGCATGTCTGTGTCTCTGTGTGTGTCTGTGTCTCTGTGTGTGTCTGTGTCTCAGTGTATGTGCGTGTCTGTGTGTCTCTGTGTGTGTCTGTGTCTCTGTGTGTGTCTGTGTCTCTGTGTGTGTCTGTGTCTCAGTGTATGTGCGTGTCTGTGTGTCTCTGTGTGTGTCTGTGTCTCTGTGTGTCTCTGTCTGTGTCTCTGTGTGTGTGTGTGTGTGTGTGTGTGTGTGTCTGTGTATGTCTGTGTGTGACAAGGGCAATGATCTGTGCAGATGACTGCTGGACAGATCACCGCCTTATCCACTCCACAATATCCATCAGACTAATGAGGAAGAGGAGAGTTCAGAAAAAACTGAACATTGAGAGCCTGGGCAACACTGTCGCTCAGCAACACCTTCAGGCCTCACTTGGTGAAAACCTCCCACAGGAATATCCAGAGGATATTGGAGAACACCGGGGTCTGCTCAAATCAACCATTCTCGACACCTGCAAGAAAACCCTTGGGTACAAGTCCAGAAAACATCAGGACGGATTTGATGAGAACGACACAGAAATTGAGCAGCTCATTACAAAGAAAAGGAAAGCCTTTTGTGCCTGGCAGAATGACATCAATTGCAAGGCCAAAAGAGAGGCTCACTCCAGAGCTAAGGCTGTTGTCCAGCGTAGGGTGAGGGAGCTTAAGAACATGCGGTGGACCGAAAGAGCCCTGGAAATCCAGAGGTTGGCAGACACTGGTGATACTAGAGGCTTCTTCAGTGCCACCAAGGCAGTGTACAGTCTAAGTTACCGTGGCCTAAACCCCCTGCGCTCTAAGGATGGACAAAAATTGCTGAAGGACAACGAGGCAATCAACACCCGATGGAGAGAGCACTTTCAGGAGCTTCTCAACCGCAACAGTACCACTGAACTGGAGGCTATTAACCAAATCCCTCAGAGATCCATAAGAGGAGACATGGGGGAACCTCCCAGTGCGACTGAGGTACTAGATGCCATCAGAAGCCTGAGAAACAACAAGGCCGCCAGACCAGATGGGATCCCAGCGGAAATCCTAAAGGAAGGTGGACCAGAGCTGCTGCACCACAAGAACTGTCCTCAGAGCTCAGGGATGCTCTGATAGTGACAATCTTCAAAAAGGGAGACAAGGCAGATTGTGGGAACTACAGGGGCATCTCCCTCCTGTCAACCACGGGCAAAGTACTTGCACATGTCCTTGCCAACCGACTTCAACCCCTGTCTGAAGTACTCCCAGAATCGCAGAGTGGTTTCCGCCCATCCAGATGCACTGCAGACATGATCTTCACAGCACGCCAACTACAAGAGAAATGCCAGGAACAAAAGCAGCCATTGTACTTGGCCTTCATAGACCTAACAAAAGCCTTTGACACAGTTAACCGCCACGCTCTCTGGCGGATACTCTCGAAATACGGCTGCCCTGACAAGTTCATCGGAATACTGAGACTGCTGCATGATGGCATGTCTGCCACAGTGCTCAGCAACAGCGGCTCTGAGTCAGAGCCCTTCACTGTGGAGACAGGGGTCAAACAGGGCTGCATCATCGCGCCCACCCTGTTTGCCGTTTTCATTGCTGCCATTTTTCACCTCATTGGCCAAGACCTGCCACAGGGAATTCAAATCCTGTACCGAACAGATGGCAGGCTGTTCAACCTCAACAGGCTCAAGGCTAAAAGCAAAGTCGTCACCACCACCATCATGGAGCTTTAGTACGCCGACGACAATGCAATCGCAGCACACTCCGCAGAAGACCTCCAGTGTATCCTGAATGCTTTTGCCAAGGCATACAGGATCCTGGGTCTAGCCTTGAATATAAAGAAGACGCAGGTTCTTCACCAACCACAACCCAACAAGCCCTCTGCTCTGCCCACAATACAAGTTGACAATAACACCCTTGAAAATGTTGATCACTTTTCATACCTCGGCAGCGTTCTCTCCTCCAAAGCAGACATTGACTCAGAGATAAACTACCGCCTGAGTTGTGCCAGTGGAACTTACGCAAGACTGAGAAAGAGTCTTTGAAGACCATGACCTACAGGTCCATACAAAACTCCTGGTCTACAAAGCTGTTGTCCTCCACACACTGCCATACGGAGCCGAAACATGGACCACCTACAGTAGGCACTTGAAAGCTCTGGAACAACACCACCAAAGAACCTTTACGGAAAATCCTGAGGATCAGCTGGGAGGACAGACGCACCAACACCAGCGTTCTGGAGGAGGCCAACATAAACAGCATCACCACTACCATAATGCAACACCAACCGATGGACAGGCCATCTCATCCGGGTGCCCCCACTCACACCTCCCGAAAAAGATCATGTACTCCCAGTTGAGGGAAGGTCAGTGAGCCCCTGGCAGGCAAAAGAAACGCTACAAAGACAACATCAAAACAAACCTGAAGAAATTCAACATCACCTCCAACAACTGGGAAGACATTGCACTAAATACACAGCTGGAGGAAAATCGTTCAAGAGGGGGCTGCACTACACGAAAAGGATCTTCACTGTGCTGCAGAGGACAAGCGGCAGCTACGCAAGGAGAGACTCAACACCAGGAAGGACCAACTACCAACCACAACCAACACTCATCCCTGCCCACACTGCACCAAAATATGTGGCTCCCGGATCGGCCTTTAGAGCCATCTGAAGACCCACAAATAGAAGACCCTATGGAGGACAATCATATTCGACTCGAGTGATCGCCGATGACGATGTCTGTGCGTGTCTATGTCTGTGTCTCTGTGTATGTTTGTATCTGTGTCTCTGTGTATGTCTGTGTGTATGTCTGTGTGTCTTTGTGTGTCTGTGTCTCTGTGTATGTCTGTGTCTCTGTGTATGTGTCTGTGTGTCTTTGTGTCTGTGTCTCTGTGTATGTATGTGTGTGTGTCTCTGTGTATGTCTGTGTCTCTGTGTGTCTGTGTCTGTCTCTGTGTATGTCTGTGCATGTCTGTGTCTCTGTGTATGTCTGTGCGTGTCTGTGTCTCTGTGTATGTCTGTGCGTGTCTGTGTCTCTGTGTATGTCTGTGTGTGTGTCTGTGTATGTCTGTGCGTGTCTGTGTCTCTGTGTATGTCTGTGTCTCTGTGTATGTCTGTGTCTCTGTGTATGTCTTTGTGTCTCTGTGAATGTCTGTGTCTCTGTGTATGTCTGTGTCTGTGTCTCTGTGTGTGTCTGTGTCTCTGTGTGTGTCTGTGTCTCTGTGTATGTCTTTGTGTCTCTGTGAATGTCTGTGTCTCTGTGTATGTCTGTGTCTCTGTGTCTGTGCGTGTCTGTGTCTCTGTGTGTGTCTGTGCGTGTCTGTGTCTGGCCTATTTCAAAGGTTTGAATTGTTTCTTCTGTGTTTACAGTCTGTAGGCACGGAGGCAGTTTGACTGCCAACCCCCCTGCAAGGCTGAACATTAGGTGAAGGGTGGGGAGGAGGTAAAAGCATGGCACCGACTGCAAAGAGAAGAAGGGTTGTAACTGCAAACCTAATCCTTCAGATATGATTAGAAAACACTTAGGTTGTCATAAGCCACGCCAATTCTGCCAAAATAATATGATTTAACCTCACACTGAATTTTCTATCCCATTACTTTTCATTTGTAACACATGTTATGACAACATGTTATGAATACTTATATTCAGGCTATGATTTATGAAGGCTTATGCACACATTTATACTGTGTTAAAGGAGGTGTTATGAAGTCTAAAAACTTTAAGGGTTACTTTAGGAAGGTTTTTTGAAGAGTGTGACAGAGCATAAGCTCTGCATGTGGTTGCGCAGTGACCTTGTTAATTGTTTGATTGACTAATTAATTGTGTGATTGAGGGTGATTGTGTGAATATGGCCAGGTAGTGATTGAATCAATCAATCCCCTGGCCAGATGGTATAAAATGAAGAGAGGAATGTTTGTTTGAGAGAGTGTAGGAGAGAGGAGAGGAGAGGGGAGGAGAGGAAAGTGAGAGCAGAGAATAAAAGAAAGGAAACCCCATAGCTTGGGTGTTTTGGGGGTTTGTTTAGACCTTTATTTTTGTTCCAGAGTTTATTTATTTGAGATTAAAAGTGTTTGGGGTTTGCTATTCCTGCCGTTGACCAGCCTTGATCGCCTGCCACTAAACCATATAGAGTTATACAATGAAAATAAACTAAGAAATCAAAATGTATTTTAATTAAACAATCTTAACAAAACATTCATTTAAACATGTTTTGTGAATAGGGACTATAGTGTCCAGTTCAAAGAAGAGGATTTCAACTCAGATTTCTATACAAGTGAACATGGGAGGCATCTTAAAAAAGAAGCCACAGATATTTAATGCCTTTGGTAACTGGTAAATGAGTGTCACTGGAATGGAAACAGAACAAGTATTAGAGGCTACATTAATCTTCCTTCTTCTTTTTGTACACACACAAAATATAAATGTTGGCAAGATTTCTTCTGTTAGAACAAACTTATCAAGGTATCCAAGTATTCTTTTCTTATGTGCATTTGATTAGTTACTATGAAGAAGCAGCTCATATATGTATTTTATAGGTAACTGTGTATTTACATAGTAGTTACATAGTAAATACATGTGTGCTTGCACATAATTACAATGCTATTATGCATAGTTACAATGTACTTACAGTGTACATATAACTCTTAATCAATAACCTTTTAACTATTTGTCAGGCTATTATGGAATCAAGAAATTGTACTGTGGTATTTAAATGTAACTCTTGCATATACTTTACATGAATTAAATTCTTTACAATTGTCATCAAATTGGTGTATGGATTTTATATTATATTTCCTGACAGACACTTTTTCAATTCACGGCACAAAATGCAAGTTAATGAGAATATCGTTCCAAAATCTGCATGCTAAAATGTGATTATTGGTTTTAGTTAATTAGCCGACATGCAAATGAGGCTTTAATTAACTGTGATTAACAATTCTAAAGAGCCTCTGTCAAATAGGCAGACTTATATCCTAGCAGATGTGTTTATCCATGTGTATATAAATATATATGTACATTCCTCTAATGGCACAGAAAAGGAGTTTATGCAGAGTTGAATTGTGGTTTGGGTGTGCAGTAAATCCTCTACTGTGTGTTACTGCACCATCCCAACCCCTGACATACTTTACATTGAGGAAATCACATTGGTACCAGACTGTGCACTATGCATAGTTTAATCCATACTTTTGAGTGGAGATTTTGTTCAGAGACAATGGCTGCCCTTATATGAGTTTACCACAGTAAATTTGAAGGCAATTGTGCAGCTTTCCTATGGTTATACTATGCATTTACCACTGTTAATCCATGGTTTACAATTATTTTGAATATGCTTTATTCCACTTTTACTATGCTTTTAATAGGGTGTATTTGTATAAGGTTGACAGTCACTGTTGCCAACAGTCTGGTGCCATGAGAGCTTCCCCTCTCAGCTCTGCAAAGGAGCGCACCTCAATCCTGACCTGAAAAACTGTCAGAGCTTCTCAAGCAGAAAAGGCATATTGTGCAAATCTCTGCAGTGGATTTGTAATGTGAACTAATGGCTGTGTTGGCATATTAATGGCAGTCCATTGTAGTCTTAAATAGGAATAGGATGTTGCCTATTCTACTGTTCAGTCTGTCAGAAGTCAAGTAACCATTTTCTTGAGCAGTGAACAATCAATTTCACGCAAAGCAAACAGCTATCTCCTGTGCACCATGAAACATCTGTTTTAATACTGTATATCCATTCAGAATTATTTTGTCTACATCAATAACTGTACTTTGACTTACATATATAAAACTGTTTTATTCAGCATACCTGTGTGTTTGAGTGTTGTTGGAAAAGGATGTATTTTAATTAAAAGAATAATAATTCTTTACAGTGTTTAGTATGGTAACTCATTCTTCCTACTTGTTTAAACCCCAGTCACTGTGAAATAAATTCTTATATGGATGTTTTTTTTTTATGTGTTGTCTTTCTTGTTTTTTTACTGCCTTACTCATAGAGCCCCCATGATAAGGTGACCAATTACAGCTTTTACTGACTGGAGAATAAAACCAGAGCACCTGCTTGTGACAACTTCTGACATGGAAAGTGTAAGCATAGGGTGCCTTTCAATGTGAAAGCTGGTTTGAAAGTTTTTTTTTTTTTTTAACATTGCTCTACTTTTAAATTAAAGGTCGTCTCGATTTAACATGCCTGTTAAAGTACTTAAATCTAAGGACTAGGTCACTGGTGTTCTGTGTCTTTCACCTTGGTGGGGGCTGTGTATTCTTATCTGAACTATGCAGAAATAAGCAACGTTGTCAGCAACTGCAAATAGAGAGACTAGAGTAGGGAAGCAGCTGTAAATAAATAAGTGTCCTTTACTGTATGAATCAGAGATCCTATTTCTTTTTAATGTTTATTCAGCCACGTCAGTCTCTTGAAAGAGGTAGGAGACAGAGGGGTGGATATGAGGGACTTGCAGTCTTATCATCTTTTCATCTTCACTGTACTTCTCACCTTCCACCATCAATGTCTCCCCTTTGCAGTCAGTCCTAAAATAATAAGGCCCTGCTAGTCAGCTTCACTCGTCATTTCAAATAGAAGCTGCACTACCTTGAAGTGTAAATCCAGCAGAGCACAGCAGCTTTGAATGGCATGCCGTTCTCTTCACGTTTATCACACTTCCCTGATATCGTGGATTTTCCTCCTTCTCTTAATAAACTCTGAAGAGGCTGACCTATGTGTGTGAATGGGTGTATCTGTATCGCAGCTTGTTGCTAAGATAATGTATAATTAGGGTTTCTGTTTTTCACTTTTTATTCATTTCATTTTCCGGTGCTTATTTTCGAGTTTTATATAAATCGTTTTTTATATACTATGAAATTATTTTTTTCGGTTATGGTCTTTTCACAAAAAGCGCATCGCGTCAAAGCATCAGCGTCCGGCGTATTTTGACGCCGTCAAGTTGTTTTCATACCAAAGCGTCAATCAATCTGACAGCTCTGTCACTGAACTCAACATTTCCCTTGAAGTACAGAATTATATGTGTGTGTCTTTCAGCACGAAGTACTGTAATATAAATGCTATCTCATGAAAGCTAAATAATAATGTTCTGTGTCTTTTGCAGAAAAAAAATCAATACAATGGGCATATGTTATGAATATTTAGTGTACATACATTTGGTTAGCCTGCCGTTTCGAGTGTTAAAGCATTCTTTCTTTACTGAACATCTTTAGTGTTGAAAGTGAAGTGCCTTCCCATTTGACACACAGACATACACGCACAGCAATGACTTGATTTTTATTATACTTCATTGTAAAACTGTTAGAACACATTCTTTCTACATGCTAATCGGCTGTTGAAATTGTGAACACAGACCGTATGTTGCTGTAAACTCCCAGTTGTGATCTGCATAGACACACAGCGCTTGCTTACACCCACTTTCATTTTAGTTCTTGAATGTTTTTTCCACACAATGCAATGGACCCAAGAAGTCTGTTCAAAATAAACACTCACTTTCTCCAAAACATCGCTAAACAAAACACTTCAGACTGCCGCTGAACATCTTTTTCATTTTCTGCAAACTGTAGATAAATGAGAGGTTTATCTGTTTTCTAGTTTTTTTCTGAGCTTTCTGATCCTCATTTCTTGGACACACACACATATCTCTCTCTCTCTCTCTCTCTCACTCTCTCTCTCTCTCTCTACACAGTCAAACCCACTTAATAACACTGCAAAGGTACTGAGTATACATTGTGACAATAAGTGGAGTGACATTATCAGAGATCATCAATAATTTGGGTTACCAGATTTCCAGAGTGAGAAACTGGGACTTTTTTCTTCCTTCAGTTCACTGACACCATAGCAACCCTGAAGCCATTTAAATAACAAGATGAAAAACAAAATCAGAATTAAAAAATCAAGCATGAGGTGTATTTATTACAGATCATAACAGCTCACTATATTCTTTCTATTATCATCTAATCAAAACATGTTAAATGTACAAAAAGCCAGATTAGAAAAAATGTTATCAGCTATTATCATTTAAACGTGATATCACAGAATTATTACAAAAATAATCCATAACATTGTTTATTTTATTTTTGAATGACGCTAATGCAACCTAATAGATTACTCTGATGTTAACTTGCTGAGCACACTGATACAGATTTGTATTTTCAAAAATAAAAAGTGAATACAATTATTGAACACTTTTTACTGTTTCCGACTGGGACAAAAAATGAAGGCTGAAAACTGGTTCAATCCCAGTATTCCCAGAATGTCTAGTAACCCTATCAGTACCTTAACAAACCAAACGCCCATGTACAAATTTAAACCAATTCAAGTTCTCTTCTTTATCCTCATACTTTCCTATACACATTATTTTAGTAGCAGAAGCCACTTGAGAGTTGTAATAGGCACTCAGAATTGCATTCCTGTTTTTAAGAATCTGTGAGATCGTTGAAAGCAAGAAGTTTTTCTCTCCTTTCTCAGATAGAGCAATTATTTCAGCTTTTGTGGCTCTGTTTACATCTTTTAGTTTCTGAGACTTTTTCATTTTAATATGAAAAATTAATTTTTAATTTAACAAAAAAAAAAACACTGAACACACACTTCTGATCTCCACAAGTCAAGATGGGTGATCCTGTGACCACAAGGCTGTCAAGTACAGTGTACAGAATGTGTCAGAATACAGTACAGTAGATGCAGGCATTTTGTAGTGATAAGTGGGGTAGGTATTATCCACTGACTCCCATTATATTGTGGTCTAAAATGAATGGCTGGTTTCACAGCAACAATCTTGGATTACCTAATGGTAGTCCAAGATTAGTGCTAATTGAGGTCAGTGAAACCAGATGAAAAACTAATGCTAAAGTTAATGCCAAGCACCATGCACACGGGCTGTTAGGGTGTATTGAAATTCAGTTACCTGGTTACAAGCACTAGGGAGCAGCCCCATGGTTTGTCATGTTTTCTGATGACAGCTTTTTAAAATGTTTCTGTGTTTGTTTCATACCTCATCCCAATTGATGTATTCAGTGTTAGCTCTGCCAGACTTCATTTGGAGTGCAAACACCAGCACCCAGGCAGGATGCATCCCAGCCCTTTCTTTCCTTGTCTGTCAAAAGCTTTGGAGGTGTCTGTAAAATCATTGCAACACACACTGACTGCAGCAAATGGAGTGTCTCTTAGTTCAGTTGCTAGCAGCGAGGAGGTAGCAGTAGCCTGGTGATGCACAGATCAGATTTTAGCATACAGTGTAAAGTAACATCCCATGGATTGCACATGGCAGAGTCTGTTAGAAGTGGTGTTCCCTTACAGAAAAACTAAAATACCAATCATAGTTTTAATCCAAAATCTTGTAATGTGATCATGACCTTTCTTTTAAAAAGCAAAGGGAATGCAGTTTTTGATTACAAATCAGTATGTGGTTCATGTATTAATGTTCAGCTATATCATCTTTACATGGCATGGTTTTCCTCTTGTATTACATATACAATTGCTGAATTCCAGACATTATGATAAATCAAATACTCACAACGAGAACGCTGTTCTTGGTGTACTGAGCCAGTGCGGTACTTTTACTGCAGCCTGGGGTCTTTTCTTTAGCGGCTTCATGAGGACACTGTGACCTCTTCAGTTCCACATTTAAAAGATTTGTAAATTAAGAAACTGTTTTCATCTTTTATACGGTACTTCTGTGAACCCCGTTTTGTCCTTTACTTCACATATCTTCAGCAGCTCATTCATCTTTTGGCTCCCATTTCTGTTCAACCTGTCAAAATACCTTAGTTGTAATGACTTGTCTGTTTCCCTAGAAATCTTACTTGATAACTGAACAACTCCATGACATGATACTTCAAGTCATTACCTTCATTCTCTTCCTTCATTTTGTGAGAGCTCACTGGAATGTAAAATCATTTTTTGAAGAACTAACAAGAAGTTTTTTAAAAGGTCAAAAACATATTTTGGAATATAGATAAGATGTTATGTTGAGATCACAAGATAAATGTTCTCAGGATCTTGACATTTCAAACCACGATGTTGAGATCACAAGATAAATGTTCTCAGGATGCCGACATTTCAAACCACGAATTTTAGATCACAAGGTAAATGTTCTCAGGATATCGACATTTCAAACCACGATGTTGCAATCACAAGGTAAATGTTCTCAGGATATCGACATTTCAAACCACGATGTTGAGATCACAAGGTAAACGTCTTCAATGAGCCACTGTACAACAGTGGCCTCCTAGATAAAGATAAAACACAGCAGTACAGCAATGTTTGACTTTTGGCACTACAACCCCCCAGTAATAGTGTAATCATTCCCATTGGTTCTGGGTCATGTTGCTCCACTATTGAGTTATTTGAAGCTACTTACTCTTTTAGCACCTCAAAAACTAAAATGATTATTCTTACTCAAAGAATCAAAATGGAATGTCAAATGTGGCAAGAGGATAGAGTTATTGTGAACTATCTCCTAGCAGCTTTTGCAAGCAGCTAGTAACATGCAAAAGTCACTTAAATTACATGTTATTATTCTCTTCTGCTTATTTGCACAATTTCAGTACAGTTCACTTTATCTGGTTTCCTCTCTGACATGATTTATTTCCTAAATATAATTTTTAAAAATATAAATCACTCTTGAAATCTATTATTTGCATTAGTGTCGCCCATTTAGTTGCAGGGAAACTGAAATAGCTGTAAGACCATCTGGTATTTTGTATGCTTTTGCAGAGTCCTAATAGATACTGTAAATAATTATATAGGAGTTACAAGGAGAATATTAGCTTTTATTCCCAGTGTTTATAAATGGCCTACTGTGTGTAGAGCTAGCATCTATTGGATTACAGAATCTGTGACAGCAACTACTGTGCAGAAACTGAGTACACTTTTTACCAAACTGCAGGTGTCTACATCATTGTGTTCTGCTCCAGATATATATATATTTTTTTTATAAATTTGGAATCGGCAATTGTATTTTACCCCATTTTCTCCCCAATTTGAAATGCCCAATTTATAAGCGCTGACTCAGGAGAGACGAAGACGAACACACGCGTCCTCCGAAACGTGTGCCGTCAGCCGTCCACTTCTTTTCACTCTGCAGCCCCGCCATGCAGCTACCGCATCGGAGGACCACGCAGCTCAGGGACGCTTGCAGGCAGGCCTGTAGGAACCTGGCCAGTCTACAGGGGTTGCTGGTGCGTGGTGAGCTGAGGACACCCTGGCCAACCTAAGACCTCCCCACTCCGGGCAGCGCTCTGCCAATTGTGCGCCGCACCCTGGGAACTCCCGTCCACGGTCAGCAGTGGAATAGCCTGGACTCAAACCGCCGACCTCCAGGCTATAAAGCACATCCTGCACTCCACACGGAGTGCCTTTACCGGATGCGCCACTCGGGAGCCCCCTGCTCCAGATTTTTAAGTTCATGTTTTGGATTTCCAAAGACTGACATGACAACATCATTGCTTGTAAAGTAAGAACAGCCCTAGCTTCTTCCATAATAATAATTTAACTCCCCATAATAATAATTTAACCCCCCCCCCCCCCATAAATCAGTTTGAATCACATAATGCTAATGTACCCATTTAGTATGGAACTTAGGTTGCCTTTTTGGTGTTTTAATATCCATTTTTGGCATTTCAATTCTTCCATACGTCACTGCAGTCAATTCCTGGGTGTTTAGGTATCCTCAGTTGCTTTTAAACATATAATAATAATATCTTTATTTTTATATAGTGCCTTTCACAAAAGTGCTTTACAGAGTTAAGCTGTGAACTGTGCATTATATGCAGAGTCGCTTACAATAAGACATTGATTTAACATCTCATCCACAGGATGGAGCACAAGGAGGTTAAGTGACTTGCTCAAGGTCACACAGTGAGTCAGTCAATAGCAGAGGTGGGATTTGAACCGGTAACTGTCAGTGGTGGGGGTGGGATACAAACCAGCAGCCTTCTGGTTACAAGCCCTGGACTCTAACCACTGGACCACACTGCCTCCTAATTAGAAGGCAAGGTTTATCCATCTATGTTAGAATATTTATATTAAATGTATCCCCTTCCATCACATTTTTTTGTGTTGCTTTTGATCTGAACATGATTTGGATGTGGTGTTGTATGTCAAACATGGTCTTGCAATGGTTACAAATCTGGACTGACTACATAGTTAAAGGGTAAGTTTTACCCTATATACAAACTTTTGTGTGTTGCAAGACATTTTCACTGACAATGTATTTTTTTTAAAACGACTTGTGGTGACCATATTGAACGAAAATGAAATTTTATCAATAATTCCGGAAATTGCAGAGCATTCTCCGAACGCTTACAAAGTTTCAGTGGCATCAGTTTGCGTACCCGACAGAGAAGGAAATGGAGTCCAGTACAGAAACTGATAGTGAAACCAGCGACAGGTATTCGGATTACAGTAATTTGTACAACAGTGACAGCGAAAATGAAAGTGACCCAGGACATGAAGATTCCCAAATGTCTGAAGATGAAAGAAATAGTAACGGAGCAGTGCCTTATCGGTTTGTCTCTCTTATTCCTGGAACTCAACCGGTCCTCCGTAGGGATTGGTTGAATAGTGGAGTAACCCCACTGAAAATTGAACTACCGGGCGAGAAATGCTCTCCACAAATAACTGAACTAGTAGTTTCACTGAAGTCTTTTCTCTTTATTTGTACAAACTTGACCCACAGACGCCTTGTTGAGGGATCTTTCGGAAATGTGTGGATGCATGACAATCACCAGTCTTAAGTCAGAGGTTAGAAGAAAAAAGAACTAGACAGTGTATGTGCCGAATTTTTGCATTTCTGGTGGGTGCCCAGAACAAATGTGAGTATAAAATTACACCTATTGTAATTTGTATATTAATAAATGATGTAGTTTTCCTCTAAAATACATTTTTTTCTTATTTAAACATTTATGTTAATTCAAGAGCGTTTACTTTCATGAAAGAAAGTGCTGCCAAATATATTAATATAACGAAAACAATTGCTAACGTTACCTGGAAGCATTTGTTTTCTTTACTTGTGTGGCGAATCTGCCATTAAGAGACTCAAACTATGTGTGTGTCTCTGTATATGGAGTTGTGTACTATTAGGAACAGATTGAGTTTTGCATGTCGCTGCTTGTATGCAGACAGTTCAATAAAATAAAAACTGCCTACCCTTCCGTTAAAAGTTAACTCTTTTATTTATGCTACAGCCCTTTTTTACAACAGCAATGCCATGGGATCAGATAGATACAGGAGGGTGCTGAGCACCTGCTTATTGTTCACCATGCGGTGCATAGGCTGGAGTGCAGTACTCATGTCTTTAGAGTAGTTTAAAATAAAGAAGGAACATGTTGCTTAAGCTATATTCAGCGTTTGCCATATGCTTGTGTTTTTTCCTTTTCTTTTGTTTTCAGTTTACGTAAGAAAAAAAAATCCTGTGTCAAAATGTTTAATAGTCAAAGGTTCCACATTTCTACAGTAATTTTACATTGAGCTAGCATTTTATTTTTATTTTACAAACAACTCTATTTGTGTTTTATGTTCAAAAAGCACCATGATGTAAGTTGAAAGCCTAAGCATATTGTTTAAAATCAATACTTTCTGTAACTTCCCAATGTACGCAGTGCTCACACAGATCATGTTTTCACCTCATCCTGCTTCAATGGGTCTCGGACGATAATTATGATTATCGATAATACTTTTTCAACGCAATAAAATTCTCTGCAAAAAAATTATCGTGATTATCGATATTGGCGATTATTGTTACAGTCCTACAGTAGAGAATAGAATACCTTCACCGTTTGATAAACAAGCTGGATCCAATGCAGGCTTCTGCAGTTCACAGCCTGTTTGTTCTCAAACTGACGTCACCGACAGCAGTTGTCAGATCGCGTTGTTTTTTGGTTGGGCCGCTCCGGAGAGACTTCAAATCCATTTTTATTAGAAGTTAAGCAAAACAATATATAAACACTGTATACATTTTTAGAAAGGTATTATAACATACTGTATTTATATGTTGTCAACAAAAATGTATTTTATATGCTACTTACACTTTAATGGTTTAAAGAAGTGCAACCTATCCCTACATAACGATGCTAAAGCAAAACATTTGCCATGTTCCATTGAATTCATATTATTGTGGTGCCCCTGTATGTTATACTCAATAGTCTATCTGATATTGTTTTCCAGCTAATGAAATGTGTCTTTCATTTCATTATTATGAAAACTACAATAGACTAAAAACTGAAACCATAAACCTTTTTTCCATCACTCCAGAAAGGTTTCCACAAAGAACTCATTAGAACAATATATACAAACAATCTTCCTTAGTCATGTTCTGCTTCATGATCCATTCTTATTTGTTCTTCCTCTTAATGCGGGTATGGCATTATAATAACTGTTTTGTATTTTAATGATGCCAGGTTTGGGACTTCAGAAGCTCTAAAGAAAGCAGTTTGACAGAAGCTAATGTGGAGTGAAATACATTGATTTACAGTATAATCCATAATGGTTGGGACTCTCACAACTCTGCCCATTATATATGTCAGAAGTACCACATTTGTTCAGTGTGATATTTCTTACTACGTAATGTATTTCTTAAATTAACTAGGGACAGAGTGCTGCAGGGGTCAGGTTAATGGTGCCTAGAGGCAAGACAGTTTATAGTAAAATGATATGCAATATAAAACTAAACAACAAGAATGCATTCATTAATATACGTTTTAAAGAACACTGCTTAGACCATTACAATGGGAGCTTGTGCTATT
Source organism: Acipenser oxyrinchus oxyrinchus (assembly GCA_030684275.1). NCBI lineage: Eukaryota > Metazoa > Chordata > Actinopteri > Acipenseriformes > Acipenseridae > Acipenser > Acipenser oxyrinchus. Next base: position 3,241,481 of record CM060275.1, read on the forward strand.
AGGATGCTGCTTTGTCTGTAACATTACATAGAGAGTAATAGATGGGCTTCAGTGAGTTACAGAAAAATAATTCCATCTAGGGTTTCTGTGACGTCATAAACCATGAAACCATTAGGTTGAGTAGTTTTATAAACTGTCACAGGAACCTGAGTGCAATTATTTTCCTTTAACTCACTGAAGCATATGTATTGTTTGTAATACATGGATATTAGTACAGTATCTGTAATAAAAAACAAAAAACACAATAAACGGGTGTTAAGGTTCAAATTGCAAGTGTATTTAATGAATAATAATAATGTACATTAAGACAATATTAAAGAATCTTAAATATAATTTTCTTTTTGATAATTCAGGAATGGTGAATTAAACTGGGCAGATAATGAACCGCAAAAAATAACGCATTTTTAAGGAAAATGTGTTTCAATGGGGTATGTTTTTTTTTTTTTTATTAGTCGCTGTCAGAGTAGAAGATCTGTGTCGCTCACTTGGTTGGTGCTCCCGTTGGTGAAGGATGATTGTAAATCTTCATAGAGACAGATTTGTTAAAAGTGCCTAAAAAACACCAATTGTGGGTGTTGTCGAGTGTTTGGAATTTTGAAAGTCATTGACAGGAATATCTTTAATTTCCCGTTCCTCTCCAATTTCTCTGAGATACGTATCAGCTTTACATCTTTTTTTTTTTTTTTAACATATTCTCATTTTGTTGGTTATTCTGAACATTCCTCTACTGTGGGTGTTGTCGAGTGATTGAAAACTAGACATTTTGTGTTTGAATTGAAAGTGGTCTCGAGGAGTCGAATGGGTCAAAGTTCAAGTATATTTTCCTGTAGAGGAATTATGACATTTTGATGTCACTACTGTGCTATTATGCCTTTTTTATTGGCTCAGGATGCAAATATAGCTTTCATCCATGTATTACATTACAATAAGTAGAGAAAATACAGCTATAATACAACATGAACAACGCAATGTGGTGTGGAAATTGATTTCTATACGTTTTTAAATACATCCCTCATTAGACATTTCTTTGTTTTAAGCTGGATGCATGTAAGAATAACACTAAAGTGAAACTAAAATGAAGATGAAAAGGGTTTTGAAGCCTTATAAATTGTGTTCAAATTATGTGGTTGGGTGTTGATAAAATGAATAAAGAAAATAACGCGATGTCACATTTTAAATTAGTTTCTCATTAAGACACATCATTAACAGTGTAAGAAAAATGTAGTTTTGCAGCAACATATGCCCTCTTTAATAAATGCCACACATGTATCAGTTCATTATAACACTAATCAGCTTGTCATGCATTATTTATTTAAAGATGGATTTGAAAGGGATGTCAGAATTACTTATGTGAAACTGCTAATGTGAGATTGTTTAAAGAAAGGAGAGAGATCAAAGTCAGATGCCTAATACTGAACCAGTGATTCGACATGTATTAGTGGGGTTAGAAATAAAAGGGGAAATATGACCATGCTACAGCATTGAAGCATGAGTTTTAATTTCTACGACTTGCACGTTAGGTCATTATAGTACAGCAAGCTATAAAATAATGGTGGCATACAGCCCAGAATCATAATATTTTAGCATTTGATACCAGTCATTAAACAAGGCTTCTAAAAAAGCAATTCAATTAGGTTATGCTTTTGAATAAAGGTCACAGTACTCAAATAGTTCATACATGTTGAACTAAACTGAAATAAGTGCAGGTTGTCATCTCAGTGTGAAGGCCCCTATATAAACACAAGAAAGGCAGGCGTTTCCTTTTTGCCCAAGCAGGGTACCATTCTGTCAAGAGCTTATTCCATTGTAGCTGCCCTTGTGCTACCATTGCCCCTTAGCATCGATCATTTGTTCTGCCCATACAGTAAGACATTTACAATGACAAAAAAGCACATCCTCAAATACTGACGTGAGCCTTCCCTGCAGTTAAAACATTTTCCTTTTGTGTATGGCTACTTGTATGTTGGAATGTCACTTTGTTTCAGAACGTTTGTTTCTCAGGGCTATGTTTACTATTGTTGTACCATGTTTCTGTTATTGCTTTCTGTACAACTCCAAGGATGCTACAAAAAACAAAGGGGTTTTCTATGTTAAAATCATTCAAACAATAGTATTCCTGGGTAACTGTTTATAGAATGCTTACTAAGTTTTCCTTTCTGTGCACATAGCAGGAACCAGATCTTGCTGGCTATACATTTTCTTTACATACAAGCTGTCTCTCAACTTGAACAGCTACCTTCAGCAACAGGAGATTATGCATGTCACCTGCAAGCTACACCGCAGCCCAGGGAAGCAAAACGTAACAATCTCCTTTTCTCCTGATTAGTTATTCTGTTCTTCTGGATTTAGTTTCTAGCTTTTTGTAGATGGACTACACATAAGCCTTTATTAATTGAAAGACTTACAATGGTCGTATTGACTTGTTGGACAACATTGTGCAGGATAATGGAATGCTCTTTCAAATCAGATTGCGTAGCCTTCACTTTTGAACACAGGGATAAGTGTGTTCCATCTTCCACACTTCAACATTAATCAGCTTCGCATTACTGCTATAAGCATTCTTAAATCAGCTTTCTCTGTAGCAGAGGACTGAGTAAGACAGCAGATACATTTCCACATCCCACACAAGCACAATCAACCTAAATCTGAATTTTAGACAAATAAATAAATAAACCTGGAGAGAAATTCCACTGAGTATACTTTGCCTCAGCAGGTAAACCATATGCCTGAGCCGGATATCATTTACTCTGCAGGAGTTGTTCAAATATGCTTATGAAACAGTGTCGAAAAACGACTTCAGAAAGGCAGTACGTGATAAAGTAAAATAATGATTTTGTAATTGATTTTCATGGGTCCCTGCAGGCTAAGCTACATCCACAGTTTCTATGTATACTTTATTTTGATGAATCGATCATAATGTTTTCCGGGAAAATGTGTATTTTAAGTTTCTTATTACCCACAATTAGTTCTATTCCTGGTGCTTACAAATGATATTTACCGAACTGAACAGTAAGGGCTAAGCATGTGTATTCTTATATGCTATGCTTTGATTTTTCATGCACTTTGATTTTCGATAGATCAATTCAAGCATTTTATGGACTGTAGAACGACTTTAGGTAAGCAAAGCAAGTACTATTTATTGTATTATTTATTATAATCACTTTGATGTCACTGAATACATTGTGTTACTCAATTCTACAGTTATTGGCACCACTCTTTTTAATTACAGACATGTTAAATCTATCTTCGACAGTAATTTTTTCTCTATGTGGTATTTTTTCTTAATCACCTTGTGTTATGACTGCGGTGCCCTATTAGGAAACAATGAATGAAACACAAACCACACTTATAGTTAATGGTATAGCACTGAAAATTTCTATTTAGGGAAGCTCAAACATTTAAATAATTGGCTAGGCTTTTGAGCTGGATTACTGCAGTTCATACATGCCAACAGTCCCTATATGGTTGGGACAGTCCTGATTTCCTAGCAAATATCCCACGTCCCAATGCATAGGAATAAAAGTCCCGATATTTACCCATAGAATATGTCTGTTATATAATAATGAGTGTTTTTTGCGTATGACTCCTCCCATGTGTGTGATGCATAATTTGACATCTTAATACATTTTATTTTGTGATTCATTGTAGTGTTGCTCAGTGAGCTTCCTGTTTTGATCTCAGCAAATACTGATTAAGTGCATTATTCAGAACTAGGAGCAAAGTCAACAGCAGGGAACTACATTAATGTACAAGCATCGATTAATCATGACATAACAAAACAAGCTGTTGGATAAACATGATCTTTGAAATATTCCCTATGCACCAGCTTGTGCTAATTGTGTGCTCATTTTGCCTGAAAAGGCTAAGACCCTTTGAAAGAGCCTCTAACCATAGTTTGAGAATGTGTAGGTCATTAGCTAGCTGGGTCAGCCCTTGTTTGACCTCATAGAATAGAAGAGCCAAAATAAGAACACATGAAACCCATGACGTTTTTCTGTCTCACAATTGCTGATACGATGTGACAGTTTCTGGAAAATTGGTGTTTGACTCAGAACCATAAGCCTGATGAGGTTAATTTGAAAGGGCATATAGAAGCAATATGGAAACTGTCAAGGGTTGACAGGTAGCCCTGTCATCAGATTTTAATAAGAACACCAATAGTGAAGGCTGTCATTAAGCTGCAAGATAATAAATATGAAAGTCACCTTTACCGAAGGTATGGAAATGTAGTCAGCATTCAAGTAGTCAGGCAAAATAGTACATGGAAATTGGTAGTTTTATTTTTATCTCCTTTTGGGAGAATATTTTACATAGCCTAATTTAGAAGAGTGGATATCAATTGCATTTCACATTCCGGAATTAATTATTATTTAAAATATAGCTCATCGAGGCATTTAAAATTACTATCTGTGAAGAATGAAGAAAAAGGTTTATTGCCATGCTTCTGGGATACTTTTTTCAAGGTCTCCGTCATAAGTATAATTTTTTATTTCATTTTGACCATTACTCCTAAAAACTTGTTGTTTCCAGCATGCATAGTGGTGTAAAGACATTGGGACAGGGCTGTGTTTTCTAAATCTGGTATATAAAATGATGATGATGCAATGGAATGCCTCTTATTGTCAGTAAGTGGCTCACTGTGATTTTAATTTGAGTTAACAGGCTCTTCTTCAGAGCAGAAACCATAAACAAACATTAGCATTCTCTCTTGTTCAAACAAACAAACAAACAATCAATCTCATTATTGTTGTGCCAATAGAGTGCACTCTACCCCATTCGCTGAATCTGCATACCTAATACTTTGAGGTATAGAAATTGCAAACACAATATAGTGATATAAACACCTGAAAGCTCTGTTGGAATTCAGTGAGTCCACAGATCTGTGAGGTAATGGGGCCCAAAGCCATACAACGTCTTGTAAGTTAAAACCAATGCAAGCCTTGCAAGTTCTCAAAAGCAAAGGAACCCATTTTAAAAAGTGGTAACAGTATTATTTCTTCATGACTCAGGCCTCACGATGCCAGATAGATAAGGTATAGTTTCATCAACACATTCTTTGCATTTTCCACTGTGCCAAGAATGAACCCGGGCGTCCACCCATGCACTCATTATAACATTAGCTTCCAGTCTCACTAAGCTAGCTGATTCGCCTTTGAGCATCAATCTCCCTGTAATTGCCAATGTGGGTGTCAATTACTTTGGGATGAGCCGAGAAAATAATCTTCTCAGTTTTCCAAATGTGCATTTTTATTTTAATCAAAAAGCCAGAGTGTAATTGTGTAGATGTGTGAGGTCAGTGATACATCCCTTAATTGAAATGAGATGGTGTTTGGTTTTAGTTTTATGTGTTTGTTGCACAGCAGAACTCGAAAACTAGATCATAGCAACCAGAGAAGCATGTGCTAGGGTTTAATATGTACTTTATATATTAGGATGAAACCACCAACTGTGCTAGTACTAACCTATGGAATTTCAGATTATAATGTGCACCCTTTTAGAAATGTGCACATTATATATGGGTGTGCAGTGTCCTGGTGTTATAAAATCTATAGCGTATAGTATGGTGTTTTTCAAAGGTAATGTACTAGAGGTGCACGCTATATGAGGGATGTAACCCTAGTCTGCTCCTTTTTCAAAACAATTTGTTATTTTTAAAAATACACACTTTTTTATTGTTATTATGAAAAACTGAAATATATTATTTCACTAGAACTTTAACAACAATGTCTTTACAATTGTAGCATTATAACAATATAACAACATAACATATTTTTTTCCAATGGCAGCATTATATAAGTATAAATAACATATATTATTATTTTTTTTACCATAGCAGCATTATAATAAGTGTACCAAATAGTCATTGAGCAGTCATATCACTTTTTAGAAATTATTTTTGTGTGATAGATTTCAAAGCAGACGCCCTGCAAACTCTTATCAATGCTAAAGTCTTTATCTAGCACATACACATCAGAAAACTTGAGTCGCACATTTTCAATCACATCATATACTGTATCTTCCATAGTTTCAGCTACAGTGAGTATTGCTGTTTTATGCATTATTATCTGTGAAGTGTAGGTTATTTCATCAGCAGAATAAATCGGTCGTTTTGCCCAGTACCAATCCTGACAAGGTTTCCTTACAACACCAACAAAGAAATAAATACCCTCATCTCATTCTCTGTAGCAAGCATCATTTTTTTTTATTCCCAGCTGTGCTTATCTAAGGATGGGCTGGTCTGAGTGTCATGCACATTTCTTCGGGACTGCTGTCATCTGCCAGTGAAAAACAAAACTGCATACTATAGTTGCATATATTCTGTCTTTTGATCTAATGTATCACGTCGAAAAGGCATTTATCTGTGCAGATGCACAGAGAAATGCCTGCACACGATTCTCACAGAAGTGACACATTTGGACTGGCTTGTGCTCCACATGGAAAGCGCAGGATAAGCAGCTGGGTGGTTATACACGGGGCGTGATTATCAGATTCTTTATCTCCATTGTCCATAGCATTATTTCTGTATGATCTGTCAAATAAAAGTTCAGCAAGGAAATTGAAACCCTCTACATTATTACTCCAGATGCCCTTGAGAAAACCATACATACAACAATTTATCCTGAAAATCTAGACAAAGCAAAGCTTCCCAACCTGTGGTCGGTAAGCACACGTTTCCAGAAACATTCTCAAAAATCAGACTGCTCCATTAGGGGTGTGCAGAGGGGCCATTACTTGTATTTGGAGTTAAAACGCTAAAAACTGCTATAAGCTTTGCACTTGTGTATTACTCATACTAAAAATTGCCACTCTCGTGGATACTTGTTTATACGTTTTACTCGGCACACCTCTATACGGCGTCCCATGACAATTCTTGTATGAAAGCAATACAGTTTTCTAAGCTGTTGACAGTAGAGCTTTATGATGAATTAATGGGCATCCTTAATGTGGCACAGGGCATTGAGATGAATAGGGGGATATTTTTAGCCATGTTATATTATTGTACAGAATTGTAGTAAGTTGAGTATTTAATAATATGCATGGAGGTGTGTATATGCGGAGCATGATTTTGTGATATGATTAAATAATTATCATCGCATTTCTGTGTCCATATGTTGAGGCATATTTTCTACACAAATGCAGTTCCTAAATTAAGCAGAGAAACAAAAAGCAGCATTGCTATTTTCTGATATGTTTTCTTAACTGACCCCTCCCCCCCCCCCCCCCCCTTGTATGTAGTAATTTTGTGTGGTGTTAGTGACACTGAGCAAAAGGGTTAATTACATTTTTGTTGTTGATAAAGGAGAACATGTGTACGACTATAATTTTATTATAATAACAAGCCATGTTAAAGTAGAAGAAAAACAGTCATTCTGTTACAGGCATTTTAGCAAATGAGTACCATTTCTAAAAAAAACGCGCTATTTAGGCAGTGTGGATGCAAGAGTGATGCAGTATTTCACAAAGAGAATTTGAACTTAACAATGAAAAGCTAGATGGCACAGCAAGCAGTTACTACAGAAATGATAATCTGATTATACAAATACACTGATAACATTTAATAAATAATGGATTTATGAAGCCTACAATTGACCATCACCACTGAATTATAAAAACTTTGGTTGGATACTTGTAAACTTCATCTTTAAGGTTGAGCTGAAATACAGAGAGTCCTTGAATACAGCATTTAATGCATGACTGTCCTATTTTATAATGTCTAAGAGACACAAATCTTAAAATCATAGACGAAGAAAAAAAGAATAGCAAATATATTAAATTATTACTTTTCACAGGTTTTTACAAAGTAGGACACAGACAACATGCCCCACATGTCGACCTGTTCCTATCCAGTTTTAAATAACTTTAGCATAACAGAGGCAGAAGTGTTAAAGGGACTAGGAGCTCTTAAAATAAACAAATCCCCTGGGCCGGATGAGATCCTCCCAATAGTACTCAAAGAAATGAAAGAAGTTATTTACAAACCGCTAACCAAGATCATGCAACAGTCTCTTGACACAGGGGTTGTACTGACAGACTGGAAAATTGCAAACATAATACCGATCCACAAAAATGGAGACAAAACCGAACCAGGTAACTACAGACCAATAAGCCTGACTTCTATTATACTGTATGTAAACTTATGGAAACTATAATAAGATCCAAAATGGAAAATTACCTATATGGTAACAATATCCTGGGAGACAGTCAGCATGGTTTTAGGAAAGGGAGATCATGTCTAACTAACCTGCTTGATTTTTTTGAGGATGCAACATCGACAATGGATAATTGCAAAGCATAAGACGTGGTTTATTTAGATTTCCAGAAAGCTTTTGAAGAAGGAATCTATGAAAAAGACCTAGGAGTTTATGCTGACTCAGAAATGTCTTCATCTAGACAATGTATGGAAGCTATAAAAAAGGCCAACAAGATGCTTGGATATATTGTGAAAAGTGTGAATTTAAATAAGGGAAAACTTTACAATGCATTAGTAAGACCTCATCTAGAATATTGTGCTCAGTTCTGGTCACCTCGTTACAAAAAGAATATTGCTGCTCTAGAAAGAGTGCAAAGAAGAGCGACCAGAATTATCCCATGTTTAAAAGGCATGTTGTATGCAGAAAGGCTTAAAGAATTGAATCTAATCAGTCTTGAACAAAGAAGACTACGTGGTGATCTGATTCAAGCATTCAAAATCCAAAAAAGGTATTGACAATGTCGACCCAGGGGACTTTTTTGACCTAAAAAAAGAAACAAGGACCAGGGGTCACAAATGGAGATTAGATAAATGGGCATTCAGAACAGAAAATAGGAGGCACTTTTTTACACAGAGAATTGTGAGGGTTTGGAACCAACTCTCCAGTAATGTTGTTGAAGCTGACACCCTGGGATCCTTCAAGAAGCTGCTTGATGAGATTCTGGGATCAATAAGCTACTAACAACCAAACGAGCAAGATGGGCTGAATGGCCCCCTCTCGTTTGTAAACTTTCTTATGTTCTTATAATGAAGACCAAGGTCTGCACCAATTAGATAGAGAAAAGGGGTGAGTGGGAAGGAGGGAACTTATCAATTTCCATACAACACATGAGCCACATGGGATTGGGAGATCTGACATGCATTGCATGTAACAAGGCAAATGTATTCCCTTTTTCCCATGCGTTAAAGAAAAACAATTGAAATACTGTAGATCAATTTAATATATGCAGACAAAGATTACCATAGCAATCTTGTACTGAAAATCCGCACCCCTGAACCAAACATCTTTGATCATCAATCCATTTCTGTACATTTTAAACTTGACTTCTCTATTATGTACACAGCAGTCAACCCATCTTCTATATGTATTTAGAGGGTGCATGATGGTCTTCCGTTTTGATATCACTGTTGCCTAAACCAGTCATGAACGGCCTGCACTAACAAGGTGCATTCGTATAGGCCTTTCAAAATAAGAGCATTTTCATCCACCACACAACTCACTGCTGTAGTGATGGTTTGCTATATTGGCACCGCTCCTTAGTTTTATTATTATTGCAGCTTTAATTGGAACAGTCCAAATGCCCCGCCTACAGCGGACAATGGTTCACCCCACCTCTACTAAGACATTCTTGTTTGTTATGTGCAGATAACAAGAAATCTCCAGTTGATGACGCAGCAACTTGCTTATTTTTCTGAACGTAGTGTTGCTATCGCCTTCGGGGCATCAGGACTGAGTTAATCGAGGCACGCAGCTTGCTGCAAAGTGAGCGAGCCTGAAGTTAATCTGCACCCCGTCCTTGCAGATTACGAAATATAAGAACTAAGACATTTACTTCTTTACCAGATTAATGGACTGAGTTTCAAGCAATACCAATTCAGCTGTATGTAACTCTGACTGGTTGTGTATACTGTAATATGGGAATGGTTTCATTTGAGCGAACCATGCATTTGCACGATTCTAAGGTGACAAACAGCTTTGTAAACAGGCTTGTAGATGCCAGTGGATGTACTAGGCGCTTGTACTATAGATTTCCTGCCTGAAAATCTCACATGCTTTAGAGTAATTGAATATGCTTCGGCAAAGGTTAATTGCGCTGCTATTTGCCTAGTCTTATTAGTTTGAGTTCTGTTTCTGCAGGTCAGTGACCTCTGGAGCATAGCTTTCATTGTAATAAAACCCACAGCAGTAGAAAGTCAATTTCCTCTGCATCTATAAATAAGTCCTGTGGCTTCAAGGGAGACTGGCCATTACCAAGCAGCGAGTCTGGGGTAGTCATTTTCCCAAACGATAGTTGTTACAAATAATCCATTGCTGCACAGCAGTGAGGGAGGTCAGAGGTTAGCTATTTCTCAATTTCCTTGTTTGGGAAACATTGGATATGTTTACAACAACTTTTGGCACCAGAATGAAATGTTCTTTATCTAGAATTTTTATGTCATTATACCATCAACATACTATTGTTTCCAGATTTTGGAAATGCACGTTCCAAGTAAACACCTGGAGGGGGTAAGTTCAGTGCCAGTTTGGTACGATTAACATAATTCCATGGGTCAACATGTGGACATTCAACAGACAGAAATACACTTCCATTCCTCCTGTAACCCTGTTGAAAATCCATATCTCACTACATCACAACAAATCATGCAAGAGCCAATGAAACAATTAAAAAAGAAGCCAGCCAGGGACAAGGCACAGAATTACATCAGCACCTGTCAAAAGTCCATTCTCAGGAATTTCAAAACATGCATCTCTGAATAATGTCAAAACAGGTTCTCAATTTAGATCAAACAATAAACCCTTAGCTTACAGTCCTTAAGATCATACATAGCAGCACTGCATACTGCTATTAAAAAATATTTAAATACAAAATACTTATACTAATTATAGTAGCTATAGCCTTTCTTTGAAATGTAATTGATTTGTAGATATAATTTACCAGACACATTTTTATGAAGCTCATGCTATAGTGTAGCGATTCTGACAGCCACAATGCTGAGTAACCCAAAACGAAGCACATAAAACAACACTTAACATAAATTAATTTAAACAAGGAAAACAATGGGATAGCTGATCAGCATCACTAAACAGCTATCCTAGTATTACCTTTGCAATAGAGATGGTACAAGAGTATTTGGCACCAGCACAAGTGTTTTTTATAGATCACAATTTTTTACAAGTGTGTAAGATGCAGGGCAAGCTGTAAGCTGTAACTTCACTCAAGCATGTGATGAACAAACACGGTTTACAAAATACTGATATTCACAAAATACAAACTATTTCAAGATGGAAGTAAACTTTGATCACATTTTTTACTTACGTCGGGAAATTTTAAAAGTGTAATTTCAAAACGACTTTATAAAACAGCGGGTCTGAAGAATACACTTCTCAAGACCCAGCTCACCTGTCGGAAGGGACACGCTCCACACTGCCTGCTAGGGCTGTGTATCTCTGGGTTCACAACGATACAACACATACCTCGATATATGCAGTAGGTACATACACAATGAATACCAGGGCTGTGTATCTCTGGGTTCACAACGATACGACACATACCTCGATATATGCAGTAGGTACATACACAATGAATACCAGGGCTGTGTATCTCTGGGTTCACAACGATACGACACATACCTCGATATATAGATACATACACAATGAATACCAGGGCTGTGTATCTCTGGGTTCACAACGATACAACACATACCTCGATATATAGATACATACACAATGAATACCAGGGCTGTGTATCTCTGGGTTCATAACGATACGACACATACCTCGATACATAGGCACATACACAATGAATACTAGGGCTGTGTATCTCTGTGTTCACAACGATACAACACATACCTCGATATATAGATACATACACAATGAATACCAGGGCTGTGTATCTCTGGGTTCACAACGATACAACACATACCTCGATATATAGATACATACACAATGAATACCAGGGCTGTGTATCTCTGGGTTCACAACGATACAACACATACCTCGATATATAGATACATACACAATGAATACCAGGGCTGTGTATCTCTGGGTTCACAACGATACAACACATACCTCGATATATAGATACATACACAATGAATACCAGGGCTGTGTATCTCTGGGTTCACAACGATACAACACATACCTCGATATATCAGTAGATACATACACAATGAATACTAGGGCTGTGTATCTCTGGGTTCATAACGATACAACACATACCTCGATATATAGATACATACACAATGAATACCAGGGCTGTGTATCTCTGGGTTCACAACGATACGACACATACCTCGATATATAGATACATACACAATGAATACCAGGGCTGTGTATCTCTGGGTTCACAACGATACAACACATACCTCGATATATAGATACATACACAATGAATACCAGGGCTGTGTATCTCTGGGTTCATAACGATACGACACATACCTCGATACATAGGCACATACACAATGAATACTAGGGCTGTGTATCTCTGTGTTCACAACGATACAACACATACCTCGATATATAGATACATACACAATGAATACCAGGGCTGTGTATCTCTGGGTTCACAACGATACAACACATACCTCGATATATGCAGTAGATACATACACAATGAATACCAGGGCTGTGTATCTCTGGGTTCACAACGATACAACACATACCTCGATATATACAGTAGGTACATACACAATGAATACCAGGGCTGTGTATCTCTGGGTTCACAACGATACAACACATACCTCGATATATACAGTAGGTACATACACAATGAATACCAGGGCTGTGTATCTCTGGGTTCACAACGATACAACACATACCTCGATATATACAGTAGGTACATACACAATGAATACCAGGGCTGTGTATCTCTGGGTTCACAACGATACAACACATACCTCGGTATATAGATACATACACAATGAATACCAGGGCTGTGTATCTCTGGGTTCACAACGATACAACACATACCTCGGTATATAGATACATACACAATAAATACCAGGGCTGTGTATCTCTGGGTTCACAACGATACAACACATACCTCGGTATATAGATACATACACAATGAATACCAGGGCTGTGTATCTGTGTGTTCACAACGATACAACACATACCTCGATATATGCAGTAGATACATACACAATGAATACCAGGGCTGTGTATCTCTGGGTTCACAACGATACAACACATACCTCGATATATACAGTAGGTACATACACAATGAATACCAGGGCTGTGTATCTCTGGGTTCACAACGATACAACACATACCTCGATATATGCAGTAGGTACATACACAATGAATACCAGGGCTGTGTATCTCTGGGTTCACAACGATACAACACATACCTCGATATATAGATACATACACAATGAATACCAGGGCTGTGTATCTGGCTATTTATCTGTGTATGCTGGATTATACATAACTGGATTTCTTAAAAACTACACTACCAAAAAAAAAAAAAACTACCAATTTAAGTGCAAACAATGGTAAGTGTGTTAATATAATTCAAGTAACAGCTTGAATTGTATTAATGTTACTCAATATTAACTAAACATTACACATGTTTGTCAGTCTATTTGTAGTAGTTGTTAACAGTTATTGAATAACAAAGCTCTCAGCTGGAGAGCTCCCCTGCACCCGAGGCAGAATGCGAGTAGTCAGGCTTACCTGGTACCACGTTTCCATGAACCACATAACCCGGAGATGTGCTCGAGTTGCTGGAGTCGAGTTGAAAAGTATTATTAATTTCAATTCATGCCTTGAGTTAATGAACACTATAGTAATTGTTTGTTGTATGTGATTTATACAAATTGATGTGAGTTTTACAAGGCAATTATCATTCTGCGTTTAAAGCTAGAATTAGCTAAATTTAGCCGTCTTCATAATAGATAATTCTCGTTGGGTTGTCTGGGTGCAAAGAGTGTCTATCTCACAAGAGTGAGAATTGCCTTTTGAACCAAACACATATATACAAGTCTGTGACAGGATGGCTTGCAGTGGTGAGTTGTGGTGACGTTACGGACCAGGAAGTAACTGAACCAAAACAATGGATGGGCAGGTGAAAACTGAACGCAACGGTGTTCAGCTAATTTTATTAATAAACAACCTATAATAATAAACTACCTGTCAATTATCTTATTACCCCTCAGCCACAGTCTGCACGAGTTTAGTTAGGATGCGTGACTGTCAGCTAGTTAAATAATCAGTAGCTGATCAGCCACGCATCCTCACAGGGTTTTAAATATAAAAAACAATAACAAAAGACGCGGCGCTTTTATCCGCGCCGCAAACAAAAATACAAAAACAGAGCACAAATATATATAGGGGCGGGACACACCGTCACACATGCCCCCCCTTGTGCGCAGCACACATGGTCTTTTTGGCCACCTCCCCCCCTAGTCCCTAAAGTCCCCTCTAGCAGTCCTGGCCCAGGAACAGGGGAAGCAAGGTGTCTCCAGGGGCGGCCACGGCGAGATGTCCTCCTCCCACCCCAACAACTGTAGCGTCCCAGTGGACCACGCACAGGCCGGCTCCTCCGGCCAAGGAAATTTTGGGGGTGCCCCCCCTTCTTCATGGCCAGCAGCTCCCCTCCGTGGGTCTCCGGCCACCCTTTCTCTTGCAGCGAAATTGCTGCGGGGGGAGCTGGTCTCCTGACCTCCCCCCCCCCCTTCTTCATGGCCGGCAGCTCCCCTCCGTGGGGCTCCGGCCACCCTTTCTCCTGCAGCGAAATTGCTGCGGGGGGAGCTGGTCTCCTGACCTCCCCCCCCCTTCTTCATGGCTGGCAGCTGCCCTTCATGGGGCTCCAGCCACAGTATTTCCTGCCGCGAAAGTGCGGCTTGGGGAGCTGGTGTTCTGACCTTCCCCCCCCTTCTTTGTGGTCGGCAGCTGCCCTTCATGGGGCTCCACAGTATTTCCTGCCGCATGGCAGGACTGGTAACTACCCCAGGTAAAACAGGACCCTCAGGAGGTGACGGCAGCAGCAGCGGACCCTCGGGAGGCGACGGCAGCAGCAGCGGACCCTCGGGAGGCGACGGCAGCAGCAGCGGATCCTCGGGAGGCGACGGCAGCAGCAGCGGACCCTCCGGAGGTGAACTCGGGAGGGGAGCCCCTGGCCATGGAGGCGGCAGCAGGAGCTCCACTTCTCCCTCGTACCCTGTAACTGGTGGCTCTCCAGGCGATGCGGAGCAACAGGCAGCCCCAGGCGATGCGGAGCAACAGGCAGCCCCAGGTGATGCGGAGCAACAGGCAGCCCCAGGCGATGCGGAGCAACAGGCATCCTTGGGTGATGCAGAGCAACAGGCATCCTTGGGCGATGCGGAGCAACAGCCATCCTTGGGTGGTGCGAGGCAGGCATCCTTGGGCGGTGCAAGGCAGGCATCCTTGGGCGGTGCGAGGCAGGCATCCTTGGGCGGTGCAAGGCAGGCATCCTTGGGTGGTGCGAGGCAGGCATCCTTGGGCGGTGCGAGGCAGGCATCCTTGGGCGGTGCGAGGCAGGCATCCTTGGGCGGTGCGAGGCAGGCATCCTTGGGCAGTGTGAGGCAGGGCAGGAGCAGTCCTTCCCATGACGGTGGAGGTGGAACCAGCAGGTATTCACCCTCTGCTGGTGGAGGTGGAGATGGAACCAGCAGGTATTCACCCTCTGCTGGTGGAGGTGGGAGGGGCAAGCAGTCCTCCCACGGCAGCTGAGGCGGAACCAGCAGGCATTCACCCTCTGCTGGTGGAGCTGGGAGCGGCAAGCAGTCCTCCCACTGCGGTTGAGGCGGAACCAGCAGGCATTCACCCTCTGCTGGTGGAGGTGGGAGGGGCAAGCAATCCTCCCACGGCGGCTGAGGCGAAACCAGCAGGCATTCACCCTCTGCTGGTGGAGGTGGCAGAGGCAGCTCCTGCTGCTCTGCTCCTGGCGGTGGAGGTGGCGGAGTCAGAGGCAGCTCCTGCTGCTCTGCCCCTAGCGGTGGTGGAGACAGAGGCAGCTCCTGTTGCTCTGCCCCTAGCGGTGGTGGAGACAGAGGCAGCTCCTGCTGCTCTGCCCCTAGCGGTGGTGGAGACAGAGGCAGCT
Organism: Acipenser oxyrinchus oxyrinchus; assembly: GCA_030684275.1. Taxonomy (NCBI): domain Eukaryota; kingdom Metazoa; phylum Chordata; class Actinopteri; order Acipenseriformes; family Acipenseridae; genus Acipenser; species Acipenser oxyrinchus. The sequence goes on from CM060275.1 coordinate 3,257,516, forward strand.
CCTGCTGCTCTGCTCCTAGCGGTGGCGGAGGCAGCGGCAGCTCCCGCTGCTCTGCCCCTAGCGGTGGTGGAGACAGAGGCAGCTCCTGCTGCTCTGCTCCTGCTGGTGGAAGTGGTGGAGGTGGGGACAGCGTGTAGTCTCCTCCTGTTGCAGGGAACCGGTGCTTCTCCTTCTCCTCCTCTTCCTGGAGAACGGGGCAGTTGACCACAAAGTGGCCCCACTCCCCACAGGCAGTGCACCAGTTCATGGCCTCAAGTGCGCTGAGGTATGCTTCCCAGCTGCCCTTCGGTCTTCCCTCTTCCTCCTCTCCAGGGCGAGGGCAGTTGACGACGGAGTGACCCCCCTTCCCACAGGAAGGGCACCAACTTGAGGCCTCGACCAGGCGAAGGTAGCCATCCCAGCGTCCACTCTTGAGCTTCCCTCTCTTGGGCTCTTGACGCTCGGGCTCTACCTTCATGGGCGCTGGATGCACGGGCTCCCCCCCTCTGGGCGCTGGAGCCTGTTTCTTCGCCTTCTTGGCACCGCCCCGCCTTCCCTTCTTCGGGACCAGCAGTTCCACCTCCTGCCGTGGAGGGGGTTGGTCAGGTGCTTTGTGCCCAACGTTGCCGATGGCAAAGCACCACTCCTTCCCTTTGAGGCAGGTGAGGCAGGTTTCCTGATCCACCTGTGGTGATGGCATGGCCATCAGGTGGATCCACTCCCCCGCGGTCTCCACCTCACCTCGATCAAAGGCCTGCACAAAGAGGGGGTCTTCATATGGGCACACATCAGGGAGGTGCCCATACTCCAGGCAGGCGAGGCACCATGAAGCCCCTCCTTCCTTCAACTCCCTCTGACGATCATGCCACCTCTTCATGTACGCATCCACTTTATCCATTTTTTTTTTTTTTTCCAAACACAAAACACTTATTCGAAAAAAAACGAACAAAAAAAAACAAACGACCTTTTCTTTACTGGTCCCGCTCCTGGAGGCGTTGTTTGTCCCACGCAGGACACCATATGTGACAGGATGGCTTGCAGTGGTGAGGTGTGGTGACGTCACGGACCAGGAAGTAACTGAACCAAAACAATAGATGGACAGGTGAAAACTGAACGCAACGGCGTTCAGCTAATTTTATTAATAAACAAAACAAAATAAAAGATTTAAACAAATAACAAAACACAAAATAAAACGGCGTTGGCCAAACAAATAGAAACAAATAAGCGTGCTGTTTGTAACTGTGGCAAAGTGGTAAGTGGTAGCAGGTGTATAGCAGGTGCAGTGCGGATACAGTACTTCCAAGAACGCACAGACAACAAAGTACGGGTGAAAATGATTGTTTTAATGTTTTATAATCCAATGGTCTGATGACCCGCCAGTAAATAATAAAGAGCTGGCAATACACAACAATGTGTATTGCACAGTAATAAAACGAAGGGTTGCAGTCCCGCAAATAATAAACACGGTACAAAACACACACAATTAGACACACACGATCACTGTTCCAAAGTGAGTGCTCTCAGTGCTTGTGGTGAGGTACAATATACTACGTGCTATTAGTGAAACAAGTGCTGATAACAAAGTTTATTCGTGACAGTAGTGCAGTGATGATCCGGTTTCGTGCTGGCCCTTGGCGACAGCTCGGATCTGTGTTTAGCCGTCTAGTGAGTACAAACACAGACAATTACTAAACAGACAAAGAAACAAAACAAAACACTCACGAACTCCTTTCTTTATTTATTTGGGGAAATCTCCGGTCCTTCCAGTTTCCACGTAAAAACCCAAGCGAAGGAAAAGATTTACAATACTCCAGCCCCTTTTATGCGATTATGCATGACCCTTGGCAAACGATTGCAGCTGTTTCTATTGCCTGCAGCTGCTACCTCGTTTACCTTCCCGGTCAATACATTCTCGCACTGGAGTCTCGTCTTTTCCAGGCTGATTGACTTCCCGACCCAGGGAATGAACTGTCAGGACAACCTGTCCAAAGCCTTTCCCTTTCGCTACTTTGTATCCTCACAGGTCGAGAGGAGATTTACAACCAGAACTCATTATATTTCCGTCACATATCCCACCGCTCAGAGTGGAGCCGAAGGAACACTCGGCTGAATCTATCTTTCCCATTACTCCCCTCCGGGAAAAATAATCCGCATTTTGATGGTCTTTCCCTGCACGGTGTACCATATGGTACATGAAGGGCTGCAACGCCAGATACCACCGAGTTATCCGGGCATTGCTGTCCTTCATTGTGCTTAACCACTTGAGTGGGGCGTGGTCTGTGACAAGGTCAAATGAGTGTCCCAGCAGGTAGTATCGTAAAGAGTGAGTAGCCCATTTAATGGCCAAACACTCCTTTTCGACTCACGGAGTAGTTGCGTTCGAGGTAGCATTTTTTACTGATGTACAGTATCGGGTGTTCTACTCCATCTACCTTTTGAGACAAGACAGCACCCAAACCCACATCCGAGGCGTCGGTGTGGAGGATGAATCTTTTGGTGAAATCTGGTGTGATAAGAGTGGGGGCCTGGCAAAGTCTACGCTTAATAGTATCAAACGCCCCCTGACACTCAGCTGACCACTTAATTAAATTTGGAGCACTCTTTTTGGTGAGGTCAACTAAAGGGTTAACCACTGTGGCATACTCGGGGATGAAGCGGCGGTAATAACCGGCTAATCCCAGCAGTGACCTCACCTGAGTCTTGGTTTTGGGGATCGCTGCATCAACCAAAGCCTGGATTTTAGTGACTACAGGTCTCACCCTTCCATTCCCCATTAAAAATCCCAAATATTGAGTCTCTGTCTTGGCAAACGCACATTTTCTCAAGTTAGCTGTCAGCCGGGCTACCCTTAGAGACTGAAGGACGGCTGCAATCCTAGCCAAATGCTCTCGCCAGGTGGAGCTGTAAATGACCACGTCATCAATATACGCTGCTGCATATTCATGATGTGGGCGTAAAACCTGATCCATCAGTCTCTGAAAAGCAGCGGGCGCACCATGTAGCCCAAACGGCATGGTTTTGAAGTGAAACAGCCCCTCTGGTGTTGAAAATGCGGTTTTCTCTCTAGAACTGCGGGTTAAAGGGATCTGCCAGTATCCCTTCGTCAGGTCCAAAGTGGAGATAAACCTCGCCTTACCCAGTCTGTCTAAAAGTTCGTCGACCCGAGGCATAGGGTACGCATCGAACTTGGCAATAGCGTTTACCTTCCTGAAATCCACGCAGAAGCGGTTGGTGCCGTCCTTCTTAGCCACTATGACAATAGGACTGCACCACTCGCTCCTGGAAGGTTCAATCACCCCAAGTTCGAGCATGTCCCACACCTCTTTGCGAACGCCACTTCGTCGACTTTCTGGGATCCGGTAAGGTCTCTCCCGCACGATGACACCTGGTGGAGAGATAATGTCATATTCAACCAAATTAGTTCTGCCGGGCAAGTCAGAAAAAACATCGCTGAATTCCTCAATAAGCTTACGCAGCTCCGTTGCTGGTCTGGAACCAATTGTTCCCCATTGGAATGATTTTTGTGCTAGGAGTCTCTGGACAGGGGCCTAAATCATCCTCTATGTTGCCTGGGGCTATAAACAAGACCTCCCTTGCCTGCCAGGGCTTTAATAAATTGACATGATAAATTTCACGCTCATTACGGCGATCGGGCTGTCTAATTTCATAATTCACCTTTCCTATAGCCCGAATCACTTCATATGGCCCCTGCCATTTAGCACATAACTTGGATTCTGAGGAGGGAAGCAGCAGCATTACCTTGTCTCCTGGTCGAAAGGTTCGAATTAGTGCATTTTTGTTGTAATGCTGCTGTTGTCGGTGCTGAGCCGATCTGAGGTTGTCCTGGGCCAAACGACCAACCAAATCTAGGCGATCTCTTAGTAGGAGCACATGCTTCACTACATTTTTGGAGGAGCCTTTGTGCTCTTCCCACCCCTCTCTCAACAGATCGAGGATGCCGCGAGGCTGTCGGCCGTACAAGAGCTCGAAGGGGGAGAACCCAGTCGAACTCTGCGGCACCTCTCTCACTGCAAAAAGGAGGTAGGGAAGGAGCGATGCCCAATGCTTTTGCTCTTGCGTTACAAACCGTCTCAGCATCGACTTCAAAGTCTGATTAAAACGTTCCACCAAACCGTCCGTCTGTGGATGATAAACAGACGTCCTGATGGGACGTATTTTTAATATTTTATATACCTGCTGTAACGTTTTAGACAGAAAGTTGGTTCCATGATCAGTCAAGATCTCTTTGGGGATCCCTACTCTAGCCATAATCTGTACTAACTCGGTGGCTATTGCAGCGGCACTAGTGGACCTCAATGGAACTGCCTCTGGATATCGCGTTGCATAATCTACCACTACTAATATATGCGTATACCCAGAGTCAGAAGGTAGCAGAGGGCCCACTATGTCCATTGCAATGCGTTCAAAAGGAGTGGAAATAATCGGCAGTGGAACCAAAGGGGCGGGGCGCACTCGACCGGCGCTACTCGCTGGCAGTCTGGGCATGTGGCTACATATTTCGACACATCAGTATGAAGACCTACCCAATAGAATCGAGCCAATATCCGCTCCCTTGTCTTGTCAGCTCCGAGGTGCCCCGCAAAAGGGATATCATGCGCCAGCCTCATGACCTCGGACCGACAAGACGGGGGAACCAATAATTGTGTTACAGGCTGTCCTGTGCCCGCGGCTAGATTTACCCTATATAGTAATCGCCCCTTGATACTGAAGTGTGGATATACTAGCGCCCCAGCGCCATCAACATCCTTACCTTCAATAGACCGGACCTGCCCCCAAGCGTGCACTAGTGACGGGTCATTATGTTGGCCCCACACTATGTCCGCGCTTGAGTGCCACATGTCCGGTATATTGAGAGGGGCCGGAGTAACATCTGCCCTTGATGGCCCAGTAACCTCGCCCTCTCGGTCACACTGCGTTCCGACTCCTTTTGACTGGCGTTTGTTACCATTCAAGCATTCTCCCACCAGACCCCAGCCTTGTCTCAGGGATGCTCCCTCCCATTTTGCGGTCCGTCTCTCCTTATTTGTTTTTCTAGGACGGAAAATAGGAGAAAACATTTCAGCTTGAAAAGGAAACACATCACCAATCCGTTCCTTTTCTTCTCTTCTGCCACGCTTACGCAGCGGCCGAGACTGCCATTATTTGCATTAGTTCTTTAAATTTTGGCCAGTCTCGGCCCAGAATAACTGGGTGTGGCAACCTTTCCGCCACCCCTACTACCAGGTGACGTTTTATCGGTCCTACCGATAAATATACTTTTAGTGTGGGGTATGCCGCCATGTCTCCATGGATACAGGAGATGGCCACCTGACCACGTGGCCGCCACGACACACCGCCCAAGAGAGCTGTTCTAATCAAGGTTTGCTCACATCCCGTGTCCACTAATGCGTGGGTTTTCACATTGCCTAAAACCACATCAATCATACAAGGCCCCTCCCGACCATTTTCCCCACGCTTACCTATCTCAGGTGCCCAATTACATGCGGCCACGCCACACTCCATGGCAGCGGGCATGACCTGGCCAGATGTCCCTGTTGGTTGCACCTAAAACAAATCGGGGGGACAGAGGAAACAGTGGTTAAGTGTCTGTCCCGCTGCTGGTATGGCAACGGGGCAGGGGCAGCACCTCTACCCCAGCTGGGGGCCAACCTTGGTCTCCATGAAGGGGAGGCAAGGTGGCCCATTGGGGTCGGCGGTCTCGGAGGTCTGGGTCCCGGGACTGATGGTGGTGGTGGTGTTGGAGGAGAGAGAGGTGAGGGTCGGCTGTTCCGAAGGGCAGGAGCCGACAGTATCCCGGTCCGGGCAGAAACTAGGGAGTCCTCGTAGTCCTCGGCCAGTTTCACAGCGGCCTCCAGGGTGTCGGGGTTGTGGCGCCGTATCCAAGCCTGGGTATCGGCGCCGACCACATGGCAGAACTGCTCCACCACTATTGCTTCCCCCATTTGCACGTTGGTTTTGGTCTCGGGGGTCAGCCAGTGCACCATGTGGTCACATAACCGCTCTGCAACCACCCTGGGGCGTGTCTCCGGGGATCTTCGGTACTCCCTAAACCGAACCCGGTGGGTCTCTGCCGTTATGTTGAGGCGGCGGAGAATGGCCTGTTTGACCAGGTCGTAGCTGGCAGCGTTGAGGTCGCTCATGGCCTGGTAGGCTGCCTGAGCCTCCCCGATCAGGCAGGGTCCCAGCTGGCTTGCCCAGAACTCCCGCGGCCATGACGCGGTGGTTGCCATCCTTTCGAACGCCACCAAGTACGCCTCCGGGTCGTCCTCCGCCGACATCTTCATTGCCCGAGCCTTCGGTGCCGACATCGCTGGTGCTGCGGTAGGGGCTTGCACTGTGGACAATGCTAGCCCTACCCGTTCAATGAGCGCGGTGTAGCGCTCCTCTCTCCTTCTCTCCTCTGCGTCCCGTCTGCTCTCCAGTGCCTCCAGCAGCTCCGCTAGTGCGTTGCGATCCATCCCGTGTCTGACACCACGTGTGGCAAAGTGGTAAGTGGTAGCAGGTGTATAGCAGGTGCAGTGCGGATACAGTACTTCCAAGAACGCACAGACAACAAAGTACGGGTGAAAATGATTGTTTTAATGTTTTATAATCCAATGGTCTGATGACCCGCCAGTAAATAATAAAGAGCTGGCAATACACAACAATGTGTATTGCACAGTAATAAAACGAAGGGTTGCAGTCCCGCAAATAATAAACACGGTACAAAACACACACAATTAGACACACACGATCACTGTTCCAAAGTGAGTGCTCTCAGTGCTTGTGGTGAGGTACAATATACTACGTGCTATTAGTGAAACAAGTGCTGATAACAAAGTTTATTCGTGACAGTAGTGCAGTGATGATCCGGTTTCGTGCTGGCCCTTGGCGACAGCTCCGATCTGTGTTTAGCCGTCTAGTGAGTACAAACACAGACAATTACTAAACAGACAAAGAAACAAAACAAAACACTCACGAACTCCTTTCTTTATTTATTTGGGGAAATCTCCGGTCCCTCCAGTTTCCACGTAAAAACCCAAGCGAAGGAAAAGATTTACAATACTCCAGCCCTTTTATGCGATTATGCATGACCCCTTGGCAAACGATTGCAGCTGTTTCTATTGCCTGCAGCTGCTACCTCGTTTACCTTCCGGTCAATACATTCTCGCACTGGAGTCTCGTCTTTTCCAGGCTGATTGACTTCCGACCCAGGAATGAACTGTCAGGACAACCTGTCCAAAGCCTTTCCCTTTCGCTACTTTGTATCCTCACAGGTCGA